>JAMALH010000018.1:0-56259 GCA_023628075.1 Naganishia sp. PG3902-1
AACCCCTAACCCCTAACCCCTAACCCCTAACCCTAACCCCTAACCCCGCGCTCCGGCGGCCGGAGGTTATGTGTCAATTTCACGGAAAAATGGGCCAAATTCGGGCCTGAAATCCGGAGTTTTGGCTACCTGTTGGCATGAGACTTTTCAGTGACTTTTCCTAGGTCCTGGCGGGTCGTGTGTAAACTTGATGCAGTTGCGGATGTGTCCCTGCTTAACGTTCGGGCGATGCGCCCAATGCTCCCATAAGGCGCGCTTAACTCCGAGATAACGCGCGTGAAGTTCTTCACCGGAGCCGCGCACTTTGAATGTCTCGGAGCTGACGCCGTAGATGCAATCGAAGTTGCGAGCCCAGTCGGATCGTTTGATGTGGGTACGTTCAATCCATGATACCCTATCCCACCGGTGCTGAAGCCGCAACCACTCGCAGAGGCGATAAGTATCCATGCTATGAATATCGCCGTCCGCAACGCCCGTTATCCCCAGCTCCTGCAAGGTGTCGGCAATGAGGTCGCCTCATATCTCTTCTCAGAAACGTGCGACAAGAACGGCCTGTTCCTGAAGGCTGTTGGATGCTTCGATACCATCAAATAGATTATCATAAGGTGGCAGTTGGGGCTCGTGCAGGATGTTTGCAATGGTGGAGGACGCTGGATCAAAGACGTTCGTTGGGTCTCCCGAGTTCCTGTTTGCGTTCCCATCTGGCCCTTCCTCTGCAGCTTGTCCGGACTGTTGTGCGGTCTCGGCGTCCACGTCGACAGCTTGGGGAATGCCCAAGAGCAGGGCCACGTGAGTCGGCAGGTCTTTCGACAGATTGCCGTCTGTCTGAATGCGTCTGTCTGAATGCGTCTTTGTGATTCCCTTGAAGATTGTCGACCGAAATCGTGCCGCAAATACATCATTGAAAGTTGGCGTGGCGTAGTTGGTATGAAGCATGGCCGGATCAACGCCCATTTCTTCAGCTACAAGAGTCCACATGGAGCTAGATATAGATATGATATTGCTCTGTGCGAAACTACCACTTGGTATGCCAACCCTTTGCAGCTACCATTTGCAATCTCCTGTCTTCATATCTATCTATAGGGTCTTCAGCCGACTTAAAACTGTTAGGCATACGTCGAGGACCGCATCAGTCGAATCTCTGACAAGCCCTCTAGTGCTACTAAGCTATTGGGAGGCAATCCAGGAGCAATGGGATGCCACACCTCAGCATGTAATTGATGAGTGGATTGTTAAATATGAAGACAGGAGATTGCAAATGGTAACTGCAAAGAGTTGGCAAACCAAGTTGCAGTTTCGCACAGAGCTACTTCATATTTATATCTACCTCCATGTGGAATCTTGTAGTGCTAGCTGCCCTATGGGACGTATGGTAGACAACTTCAATCAGAAATATAGGAGGAGGCAAAAGCGGGTTTCGGCCGCCGTACGAAACTCGATGACCCGCACTTGTACAGGGGTATTTCTGCAAATTGCCCAAGATAAAAGTGCAACCGCTTACCTAACGCGTCTCCCGGCGGCCGCCCCGCAGTCTGGCCTCGTTTCTGAATGTAAACAACGCTGTCGAGCATGTTCAGGTGTCTTGTGCGCATCGACGTTGAGAGCCCACTCTGCCCTCGACACGCCCAATCCACGGACTGACCAGCTCGAGCTCGGAGGCACAGAGGATATACGCCGGTATGCCAACTTCCTGACGCCCGTAAGCCCAGACTCCCGACATTCCCGCTCCTGACCGCAATGTTGAATGACTTTCTACTACACCAGATCATGCCCGCATCCACTGATTCACCCAAGCCAGCGCTCCAACGCCCTATTGATCGAGTCCTGTCCCCCCAAGCATCGCCTTCGACATCTAGGCGCTTCGATGACAGGGATCGCGCAAGCATCATCAGCAACTCGACAAAAGGATGGGCGCCCTTGAACACCTCGAAACGCGGATCGATTCTGGGCTCGCCGCAACCACAATCACAACCATCATCAGCCATCTCGTCTGGGCCAAGACGAACCAGCTCCAGCTTCAAACATGTGCGCGGTAACAATCTCGTCAGCAATTCGATCTTCAAGTCGTCTCCCACTATTACGCAGAGTCCGCCTCTAGGACGACCGGTCGGCGGAGTAACGGGAAGGAAGAGTTCAGGCGGCAAGGCGCGCAAGGTTTCGGGGTCGACGGCAGTCGGGGCTCGAAAGGTGTCCGGCGGATCGAGGAACACCGTCAAGGCAGGATCAACGCCTCGAAAGGTCTCGCTGACGGAAGATCTCCGTACCTCGAATGGCGTCCCTTCTTCAGCATCTGCGTCGACCGCCGGAGGGTCGCCATTAGCAAAAAAAAGTATTGGGAACCTCGCCCACGAAGGTTACGTCTCACGGTCGCCGTTCCTTCAGCGGATGGAGTTTGAAGCCCCAGTCGTGCCGAATGAGGAGAAAGCGGTGCCCTCAGTCATCAGATCCGACAGGTCGCCCGCCCCAGCGCAGCCGGTGGAATCGCCAGGGCTATCCGGCGCGTCGATCGCCCACGTTATGCAGCATCAATCGCCTGCTGCGCCTTCGCCTACCAAATCATCCTTGACGTCCCGCAGACTGCGCGGACCACGACTGTCCGACCCGTCAAGCACTGCTCAAGTTTACGGAACCTCGACATACTCCTCATCAAGCCTTTCTCGTGGAACAAGCCAAAGCAAGACCGTCACCTTCCGAGATGTGGCGGATGTCAAGGAGTTCGAAACGGAGTCAAGTGGGGCGGAAGAGTGGGAAGACGAGCAGATGGACGAAGAAGACGGGGACAGCTGGGACGAGGTGCTGCTCGGATCGGGACAACATCCGCAAGATCGACGATATGCAGATTCATTCGAGGAAGCGACTCCGAGCCCCGAGATGGACCTCAGCGGCCTGCGACGCTATGGAAGCCTTAATTCGGGCACGCGAGGTGGTCGGTCGCCGTTGCAGCGGGAACGGGGCGCTGGCTATGCTGAAGAAGAGCATGAAGACGAGGGATACGCGGGATACGTCGCGGCGTTGGATCATCACTCGGCTCACCAGCATGAAGACGAGGACCAAAGCACGACAGCCAACTTTATTGATTCGCTCGTAGAAGATGGCTACCTCTCGCCGCCACGCTCGCAGTCGGATCCAGCGTTGGAGGGCTACGTTCAAAGGGACGACATCGGGTTGTCTCTCGGAGAGTCGATGGAGAAGATTGGATCGGGGCGGACAGGATATGGAGTGGTCGACGAGGCGGGTGTTCCGTTCGGACGAACGCATCACGCCGAGCGACAGGCGGCAGCGCAAGGGGTACAGCGAGCGCACCGCGAATCGCCGATGCAGCAGCCTGCGTTGCCGAGACAAGGCGACGGACCGATGCTGCGAAGTGCGGATGTCAGGACGCCAGCGGTCGCTCAAACCAATCAACATCACGATGATATCGAAGCGCATCAAGAAGGTCCATTCGTCGATCCGTTCGTTACCATCCAGACCGCCACTCGAATCAACGCCGATCAATCTGCGCAAGCACAACGACAAGAAGGGGGAATCCCGCTCGGCCGTACATCACACGCTGAACGAGCAAAAGTTGCACGAGCTATGGCGACACGAGGACTCGGACTTGGCATGCCTGCGCGACCGATGGTACCGTTCGTGCAAGGCACACGACATCTGGAAGGCGAAGACGATAGCGACGGGGAGGATGATCGAGGTTACTCCATTCCCGATCTTGCGAGGATAGCGAAGACCGACGAAAGCCAGGGGTGGTCATCTCAGCAGACCAACTACA
Source organism: Naganishia sp. PG3902-1 (assembly GCA_023628075.1). NCBI lineage: Eukaryota > Fungi > Basidiomycota > Tremellomycetes > Filobasidiales > Filobasidiaceae > Naganishia > Naganishia sp. PG3902-1. The sequence goes on from JAMALH010000018.1 coordinate 3,767, forward strand.
ACGATCGCCACCTCGCGCATCAACAGCCCGTCAACTTGGCGCCTCTCGTCAGTCCTCTCCCGCAGGACTCCGAGCCAAATCAAGACTCCGAGCCAAATGTTGTGGAGGGCAGCATGAACGGCAAGAGATCACTACCGAAGCCACCTCAGCCGGCGCCGGTTATCGGGATGCCAAGTCCAGTCGAAAAGGAGTCGAAACCGACAGGTCAACAGCCAGTGACAAGTCCTGTGAGTATAGAGATTGATTCTGTTGTGCGACGCTTATCCCCTGCAGACCAAGATGTTTGGCCTTTCCCTGCCATTTTCGCTGCCCGCCCTGTCAAGTACGACGAGCCCCCTGTTCGATGCGGGCTTCAGAGCAGAATCCGAATCCGGCAGCGAATGTTCCGAAGAGCATGACCTTTACGACCAAGATGAGCCGGAGCGGGAGCGAGCGTTGACGCCCCCGTCGAGGGGATTCGAGCGACAACAGCAGCCAGAAAGCCCTCACCGAATTCCGGAATTCGACTTTGAATCGCCAACGGCAAGACGACAAGCTTCGGAGGACCAAGATCCGATGGATGAGGCTTTCAAATTGGTCGAAGACGCTTTGCCCAAGCTGAGTCTTGGAGCGATCACTAGCGACAAGCACGATGTCAAGAGTCGTCTCAGTGGCTTGTTTGGGGAGCGCAACGACGGCTTGCAGCAGCCGGCAGCATCGAGTTCCAGCAGCAGTCTCGATGAGGCCGATGTCAAGGCGACTCCATCTTCACGCATTCGCCCGCGCATCTCCAAGGATGTGATTCGCGCACGACTCGAGGAGAAGCGAAGTATGAACAATTTCGCCAGCGCCAATCCAGTTCCAGTCGACGACGTCGTCTTCCTATCCCCCGCAAAACCCGCTTTGACAAAGGGACTGACGGCAATCGATACTGCCAGTCACGTTCGTCCTGCTCTGCGCGCGCGTCAAGATACCATGTCTGCAGAGGAAGTTTTACAGAATGTTCCCGAGCCCAAGAGCGCGCTCGAACAACTGGTCTCAAACTTTACATTTACCGAGTTTGACGAGTTTGCACAGGCGCCCCCCTCGCCAGCGAAGGACCGGGAAAGCTTCACGCTTCAATCGGCAGCAGGCGGACGCATTGTGCGACACGCGACATCGGAGAATGTACTCGGCAACAAAGTTCGTTCCAGTCAACGGCTAGCATTATCGCCCAGTGGCCTCCCTGGTATCCAGGAAGCGGCCTCACCGGACACGTCGGTGAACGCGGACGATGTGACGCTGGGACAGGGACTGAATGCCGGTGGACCGCCAAAGCGAAGGCGGAGCATGAGTACTGGGGATGCTCGTCCCCACGGCTCGGCATCAAACGAGTCAATCGGCAACCGCATGTCCCTGCTGGACACGTTCAAGTTCGAAGAGTCCACGTCCATCTTGTCGGCATTCGAGAAAGAGCTCAACGACAGGAATGGCGCCAAACCGTACACAATTCGGGAGCATAAGACGGTCTACGCGTCGGCCGACGACAAGGTCAAGCACAACATTGCCGGCGACGTCGACAAGGGTCGAGCATGGCGACAACTTCGCAAAGCGTCAGATATCAACCAATACGCCAAGGAGATCAAGGCGATGAAAGCCAAAGCGAGCAACAGTAGCAAGGCGTTCGGCACGATCTTTGTCAAGGTTCTCGGCATTGAGGCGTTGAATCTGACCCTACCGAAAGAAGATACATCGTTCTGCATCACGCTCGACAATGGGATCGACTATATTCGCACGCCCTACTCGACATTGAAGGACGGTGTCAAGATCAACCAAGAATTTGCCCTGGTCGAACACGCCAACTTTGAGTTCGCACTCGGACTGGAGATTCGACGGGACGCGCATATCAACAAGCTTATCCAAGCGAACGCCAACCCGGCGCCAAAGCCCACGGTTGGTAGTCGCGCATCGGTTATGAACGAGACAGCATCGATCCAGTCCTCGACCCGAGGCCTCAAGTCCTTGTTCTCAAGTCCACGGAAAATGTCCAAGGCGCCAAAATCGCTGATGGCCGAGCCGACGAGGGAGAACGGGGCTCAGCAGGACAACATTGCGCGATACTTTGGCGAGGGAGACTCGACCGTCGGCCGGACACACATCGCCTTCAAACCGATCGCCAAGAACTGCGATGCGCGCTTGCTCGAAATTCGATACCCCATGTTTGGCATGTATCACGCGCCCGCCGCCAACGCCGTGAGCGCCTCGATGCCCTCGACGAGTACGACACACCGTAGCGCGCGACATTCCGTACAGACGTTGCCGCAGCCTGCGCCCCCCGCCGCTCCCGTCCGACGGCAAGTATGCAAGATCACGCTGCAAGTGTTCCGGCTGCCGCCCTTGCCCGGGTTGACGGACGCGCAACTGCCGCAGAGCATTGACGAGTGTTTGCGTGGGATGCGGCACCGCGCGTGGCATGAGCACGAGTACCATCAGGGAGTCATGACGCAGAATGGCGGAGATTGTGTGGTGAGTACGACACTGAAGCAGAGGATGATGCTGTGCTAATAGTCTTGTAGGCACCGCGTCGACGCCCATTCAAGCTCATCGGCGGCAACCTCGTCGCCAGCAACGCCGTCACGAAAAAGACGGTCTCGTCGATAGACCTGCGCAAGGCGACGGCGCTCGTGGATGAGAATGCCGCGGCGTCGGCGGGCACTGAAAAGAAGAGCCTCGAGGACGAGCTCGAGGCCGGGTATACGCGGATGCCGCGGTCGTTCACGCTGCGGTTCGAGGATGGGGATTTCATCACATTCTGGACGGATACGGACGAGGAGAAGGCGAGCTGGTGGGTACAAGGTCGACACGATCAGGGATGTGTTACTGATCCAGCGGTTCAACAGGATGAAAGCGCTCGGCAGCCTGATTGGCAAGGTCCCCTCGAATCCGCTCTGGGCGGAGTTGCTGGCGGCGCGACAGCGACAGCTCAAGGCGCGCTCGGTGTCCAAGGTGAGCCTTGCGGCCGCAGCCAAGGGCGGCGATGGAGAGGAGGAGCCGCCCGCTGTGCCGGCCAAGTAGAGAGACGGTGCTAGCATACAAGAACATGTAGAGAATAACCGCGCGGTATACCATGGACCTGACCTGACGGAGGCAATCCCTGACGCGGAACAAGCCCCTTGACGCGCGCCCGATCCGCGAGATCGAGGGATCGGCGAAGGCCGGGACGCGCGGGTCAGCATAAGAGCGCGCGGGTGCCTTTCCTTCCCTGTGCCCCTGTCCCCCTGTCCCCCTGTCCCCATCCCCGCCATGGCCGACACACTCGCCGTCGACGTACGCCAGCTCTCGTTCACCTACACCCAGGGCGCCGAGGCGTCCCCCGTCAGCCCGGAGCAGACGCTCGAGGACGTTGACCTCGTCCTCGGCAAGGGCGCGCGCTGTCTGCTCATCGGCGCGAATGGCTGTGAGTCCCGACGGTAGCGGCGGACGGCAAAGGGGAACGACGCTGATCTTTCGTGGCAAGCTGGGAAATCAACGCTGCTAAGGATCCTCGCGGGGAAAAAGCTGACAAAGACCAAGACGGCCAAGATCCTCGGCCAAGATGTATTCATGAACCCGCCCAAGGTCCGTCTGCTTCCCTCCTCCTCTCCCTTCGTTTCCTTACACGCGCACGTAATGCATTCCCGGCGAACCGTAGTCCGTCGTCTACCTCGGCACAGAATGGGCCAATAATCCCGTCATCAAGAGCGACATTGGCGTCGCGCATTTCCTCGATTCCGTCGGCGGGTATCGGCATGCGGAGCGAAGGGATATGTTGTTGGATTTGTTGGATGTCGATTTGGATTGGTGAGTTGAAGCGGGGTCGTGCGAGCGATCGATGGGCGCGGTGAAGCGCAGATCAGTCGAGTGAAGCGAGATGGCGAGATGGCGAGATGGCGAGATGGCGAGATGGCGAGATGGCGAGATGGCGAGATGGCGAGATGGCGAGATGGCACCGCAGCCATGAAGAAGCCTCTGAGCGGTGCGAAATCCACCGCTTCCCAGGCGAGAAGCGAGGAATCGGCGCCTCGTCGAGCGGAGGCAGATCCGTCGTGGTCAAGAACGGATTCAGATTGCGGCAGGACGACCGATCAGTCTGTTGGGCCCACCGAGAAGACGAACACGAGCGGTGGAGGCTATTGCTGTCGAGCAGTCTTCCACAACCGTTGCAGGACAGCCAAGAATCGAATCGCGACAGAGCGCGGAGGGGAGGCGCGAGAAAAGGCGGTCTCGCGAACCCGGACGGACGAGCGATGCCAGGAGGCGCCTATCGAAGCGAAAATGGAAGCATCCACCTGAACGAAACTTGGGGTTACTGCGCTACTCAACATCATTGTTGGCGGGATGAGCGCAGAGTTGAGCCGGAAAGCCCAACAAGTCTCAGAACCGGTCGTGGCGGGATCGCCACTCCCCGGGGGAGAGAAGGGACAGACGAAGACTACCGGGATCGAGAGGACGGCGACGGAGAGCTTTGTAAAGCCGAACGCCGTCGGACGAGTAGATGACGCTGTCCAAAGCATGGCCGTTCGTTCGCCATGGCTGTTCATCCGCCTTCTCGAGCGACAGACATATGTGGGCTCTCGTCTGCTGGATCGCGACATGAAGCATTGATCGCGTCAAAGTGGCCACTCCAGTGGTGTTTGGGCCCCAGGGAAATGACGGAACTGTGGTGTCCGCTTTTCCTCCCGAATGGAGGTTACACCCTTGCCCCGTTTCATCGCTAATCCATGCTCTCAGGCGAATGCACCAGATCTCAGACGGCGAACGCCGTCGAGTACAACTATGTATGGGCCTCATGGGCGACTGGGACGTCCTGCTCCTAGACGAAGTGACCGTCGACCTGGACGTACTTGTCCGGAGCGAACTGTTGGCATTCCTGATCAAGGAGAGTGAAGAGCGTGGTGCGACCATCGTCTGTACGTAGCCGAACGCGACCTGAGTCGCAACGGCTGATCACCTCGCACAGACGCGACCCACATTTTCGACGGCCTCCAGTCGTTCCCAACGCACATCTGCCACCTCCAACTCGGCAAGACCCCAACGCCGCTGATCACCTGGCCGATCCAGCAATCGGACAGCGCCGCCCCGGCCAAGCACTCGCACAGCGATTTGCTTGAGATTGCGCTCGAGTGGTTGACCGAGGATCGTGACCTACGACGTCGGCTGGAAAAGGAAAAGGGGAAACAGAGCCGAGGCGCGCGAAAGACGGATGTAGGTCGTCCCGGGTCTTTCAAGATGGGTTTGACGCTGACTCTGCTCATAGACGCGGGACATGAAGTCGTTCTTCCAAAAGTACGACTACAATGCCGGAAAGTAGATGGGATCGTATGGGCGACGTAACCCCCGGTGTTCATCACACTGGTCACCTTTGGAAACCCTTGTATTAGGCATTAACTGCATACAACAGCATAATAGATGGTATAAAACTTCTAGTATTCCGGTGAATATGCTACCCCCTTGCGAGAGGGCATGCGACGACCTCGCTCTAGTGTTCTGACACATCAAACGTGCGCGTGCCGACGCGGTCTCCCTGAGCGGCTTCGTGCGTGATCCACACCAACGCCTTGAGCGTTCCATCAGGCTTCCGGAGAATCATCAGCAACGGCGTGACCAGATATCCAGGGACCATATACCTTGTCGCCATCCGGCAATAAACTCAACAGCGTCTTTTCCACTTTTTTGATCGTCTCGGGATCCAACGCCGACGTCGGCTCTACCCAAACCCGTCAGCATTCTCGCCCAGCTCATAACCAGGTCGAGTTGAAAACGCACCGTCAAGCAACAACACCTCGGCCTTCCCCAACGCGACCGCACACGCCAGGCCCATCCGCTGTGCCTCCCCGCCGCTCAACGTCGCCCACTCCCTGCGCCACATCGCGCCCTCCATCCCCCACTCGCGCGAGATCTCGAGCGCACGCTCCCATACGGGCTGCCCCGCGCCGCCGTCCGGTGCGTCTTTTGATGTCTTGGCCGGGTGACGGCGGGATGAGTAGGAGAGGATTGTTGTCAAAAAGTCTTGTGGTGTTCCTGGGAGGAGGGAGGGACGTTGCGGGACCTGGGGATGAGGTACGTTAGCAGGGTTGTCCAGAGCCCGGTGGGCGTGAATTCGTACATAGAGCACTCTTGTCCGGTAGTTGGGAACGCCTGGAAGTCGAGTTGCGCAGAGTAGAGTAGGTGAGAAGACGGCGCAAAGCAGTCATCCAGCAATACATACCATATTCCGAGGCCTTTCTGTACGGAAAAAAGGGCGACGTCAGTCCTGCAACAACACGCCAGCCGATCCAGGACTGCTCACTTTCCGCGCAAGCGTATCTCCCCCTCTTGGTACAACACCAACTCGGCCATGCACTTCAACAGCGTCGTCTTCCCGCTCCCGCTGCGGCCCTTGAGCACGAGTACTTCCCCCTCGTCGACATCGAGGTTGAGGTTCTAAGGAAACGCGAGTCAGCTGGGAAACGTCGGGATTACGTCGCTCCGGCTTGCCTCGAAGATCGGCTTGCCCGAGTCTGTGCGGAGGGTGAGGTTGCGCACGGTGAGGAGGCGTGCCATTGCAGCTGGTGGTCGAGGGGGGATGGCAGCTGGATGGATGGGTATACAAACTCGGAGACGACGATGCTTTATGACGCAAGCAGCGATCGAGCGAACGAACCAAGGGGGGATGAAGCAAAGTCAGTGTCGCATGCGTCCATTCCCCGCATCCCATCTCCCATAGCACCCCCGCCTCGGCTCCTGCATACCGTGCCACACCTGCTCAGCATCGCCACTTCGCCGCCCCCGCCATCCTCCTCCGCCATGGCCTCCCGCTCGCGCATGTACAAAGACGGCTTCCGTCTCCTCTGTTGGATCCCCGTCGGCATCTTCTTCACACGCCACGTCTACTCGGTGGCAACCATCAGCGGCGCAAGCATGCAACCGACGTTCAACCCCTCGTTCGCGTCGAGTCCGTTGCACCATGACGTTGTCTTGCTGGACCGGTGGTCTGTTGGGCTGAATATATTCCGGCGCGGGGACGTGGTGACGTTATGGTGAGGCTGCCGCGGCTTGGCCAGAGAGGGAACCGCTAAGCATCCGTACAGGTCACCGCAGAATCCAAAACTACTGACCACGAAGCGCATCATCGCCCTCGAAGGCGACCTCGTACGTCCCGCTCTCCTGCCCCGTCCTTGACACCCCACTTACCCATTCCCCCCTCCCGAAGGTCCACCCACTGCCCCCATCCCCGCCAACGCCCGTCCGCATACCACCAGGCCACTGCTGGGTCGAAGGTGACTCCCACTACCACTCCCGCGACAGCAACACGTACGGTCCCGTCCCGCTCGGGCTGATCACGGCGCGCGTGACGCATCTCTTGTGGCCGTTGAATCGGTTCGGACCCGTTCCCGCGACGGGCCCCGAGGCGGGCAGGGGAAGGGTCAGGAGGATGGGGCCAGCCAGGGTCGCTGCCGGAGCGGGGGGTGGGCAGGCGGTGATGGCTCAGTAAGGGATGGACGGAGTCATAGACGTCACGACATCGACAGCGAAGCATGGGTCGGGAAACGCATGGTGCCCGACTTGATCACACCGACGGCAAGATGGGATTCTGCTTTGGTCGCTCTCATTCAGCAGCAACTTGTGCGCTCAGGTATATCGCGCTGCAAGACCGGCAGATCAATTCGCCAAACCCGCTTCACCATGGGTTTTCCCTAATCGAGCATGGTAACAATCACATACAGCATTCAAACATCAAGCGTCTCGTTGTACTCGGAGATGAATCAATTCTGATGTCATCAAATTGTTTGACAATGTTGGCCGAGGACATCATCGTGCAACTAAATACAGTACAAGGGAGGGAACAGCATCGTGCAACTACATACAGCAGGAGGGAGGGAACGGCAACATGCAACTAAATAACAAGAGGGAGGGTAGAAGGACCTTCGTTGTTGCTGTGTAGCAACAATAGCCTTGATGTCTTCCACCTTAAGGACCAACATCCTTCTTCCGGTCTCGCGCCTCCACCCAATAAAGGGGCCGAGAGTTCAGCGGGCATTTGCCTCCATCGAACAAGGCGCCTTCTTGGTGGCCGTTATTAGGACAGGAAGGCGGCTGAGTGCCATCGTTCTGTTTCTTGGCCCTTTGTGCAGCGCGAGAAGCCAATTCAGTGTAGACATGCCAGAGGTTTGAGGCGGAATCTTCGAACCCTATCGAGGATCCGGGTATCGTGACACTATCGCTCAGTCCTGCAATTGATGGCTCTGCCCAGACCGTAGCCGAGGCAGTCGACATCCCCGCTGGGAGCCCGAGTGACATTGTTGGCGTTAATGCAGAACTGCCAGCATGAACACTTGACGCTTGGGTAGGAATCGAAAGGGCGGGCATGATGGGTTTGCTTTCAAGAACGGAAGTCCAAGAATGAGACAGCTCGTGCTAACAGATCGCATGGAGCGCAACGGTGACGCTCGAAACTGTGCTCTGGTATTTATACCACCAAATCTATTTGACACAAGGCAACACCATCCTCTCATGGTCCCCTGAAACACAAAGGAAGCTCTGTTTTCTACTATGTTTTGTGCTGAGCTGAGAGAAGAGGTAACTTCGTGTGTTTAGCATATTTCTGTCTCTGCGTTTCAGCCTTGATTCTATTAGCATTCTATATAAGCCTTGAAGCCTAGGGGGCTGTCTAAACGACCTGATGGCCTTCGCGCTCAAGTTTTTCATGCGAGATAGACGGGGTTGAATAGGTGCTTCATCTACGAATCAAACGCGCTTGCTGTCTTCTATAACCTCCTCGTCCGATTGTATCTCGGCCATATGCCTTTATCACGAGTGAGATCGTTGTCAAGTTCGACTTTGTGCATGTTAATCACGACACATAGTACATAGACATCTCAAGACGTAGTCACGGCACATACACATAATACCTAGTAGATACAAATATACACGGTCTCAAGGCTACCATTATTCTTCAGTCCGCCTTCTCAATGTCGATGCTATCTTCTTCTGCCTCTTCTGAACGTCCTGGCGCACGGAGCCTTGTACGCGCCGCAAGGGCCGCTTTGATACACATTGCGCATATGTCCGCATGCGTGTGGTAATGGAAAACGCACTCGCACATCTTCTTGATCCCTTTGCCTAACCCGCATAAAATACACCAGACAGCATGAACGTCTCCTCGACCCGAGCTCTTTTCTCCAGCATGCTCCTCATAGTCACTTCTTTTTCCTCCGTTCGAGTGGTTCACGGGTACAGGAATTTGGGTGAGGCCCTGTGCATCATATGTTGTCGGCGGCACCTGCATCATGTGTCGCCTTGATCCCCCGCACGCGACTCTCTCACACTGGCCAGATACACAGGCGTAGCAGGACGCTAGGCTCGGTGCGGCATATTGAGGCGAGCTCTGTTGCTGATTGGTGGGGGAAAGGCTTGCTGGTGGAAGAGTAATGGTATAGTTCACAGATTGGTTGGTCCCCAAAGGAAGAGAAATAGTGTCGAATGGTTCCGTCTTCTTATCGAGTCTTGAGAGTCTTGTTACATTCGCAGTTGCGGTATGCCGAATTGAGATAACACCGCTGCTGTTTGTCCCCCACTGAGTGGGAGTGGAAGTGTACGCCGGCAAGCTGTTGATACTAGTTGAGATTGAGACCATCTCAAGATTCAAGCCGATGGTTGTGCGTTCGTCCTAAATCAGGTTGACGGTACGAGGGGTCGCAGGGGACAGAGATACGGGAGTGTGACACCGTACACGAGAGCGATCTCGAAGTCTGGACAGGATATTTTCTCTTTATACAGATCCGATATAGGCAGTGCATGCAGTGTCCGTTTGATTCCATTGAACATTGAGGTGTCATCGACTATTCCTTTGTCGTGTTCCGAAGGCTGTGTAAAAATCTAGGGGTAGATGGGGATGTGTCCAGCGGCCAGACTGGAGGAATATTTGCAGTCCGCTGCCACTAGCGCAAAGCACAAATTCGATATCGAGGTTCTATGCGTATGTCAGAGCGTGGGTGGCGCACCCGATGAGATATGAATGTTCGAGCGGGAACCGCACCGTCGCTTTGAATGCCAGGGGAAGCATCGATAGATTTTGGAGCATCGAACTCTTACCTTTGCACGTCCCAAGACTTCCTCTAACAAGGTCGTCCCCTGGTCCTGAATACATGAGGCGTCCGGGCCGACGTTTCGACTTCAATCGGCTGGAGAGCTTCTACCAAAGTCGCGACCTTACAGATCTTCCGTCCGTGTCACAACCGTATGAGCTTCCTTACATTCTTTAAGCCCAGCCACATGTACCATTCCTGGGTCTGCCCGAGTTCCCGTCGAACAAGCATTGAGATCCTCTGGCGGACGCACGATACTTTTGAGGAACGGATCATATGCCGATGGATTCTGGCAAATCCGGAGAACGGAGACCGAGGACCGAGATATTGCATGGTGTCAAGATCCAAAGGCAATCACCGTATGGCGGTGGCGAACTGGACTATAAATAAGCCAGAGTTGGTCTGGCGTGATTCGTCATGCCTCATCCGATCGAGGCTGTCTTGACGACGGGGTGGTATGCAGTGCAAAGGGTAGACGATGACGCTCATGCCATACATTGAGCGATCTGCGTCCACAGAAGACTGGAAGAAGTGATCAGGATGGCTGCCTTCACTCTCTCAGCCACACTGGCGGGACACTCTCAAGATGTGAGCACGTCCCGAGCACGCAACTTCCGCAACCTAACGCTTGCTCATCCCCCAGGTCCGTTCGCTCTACGTCGCATCCTCAGGCACCATCATCTCTGGATCTCGAGATTCGACAGCCATCGTATGGAGGGAATCGAAGAATACAGACAAGAAGTGGGAAAGTTCGCGCACAATCAGTGATCCTGATGGCCGATTCGTCTCGAGTGTTGGAAGCGTCGTGGTGAACAACGAAGGTGAGTTGGCACGCCTGACAGCTTCCAGAGGACTGACTGAGCATTCTTCAGTGCATATCGCCATCGGGTCTCAATCATCCACCATTAGTCTCTGGCCATCTGCGGATGATCACGCTACCAAACCGGCTCATACGCTGATCGGTCACACGCATAACGTCTGCGCGCTTGATTCTGATGAATCTGGGTTGCTCATCTCCGGTAGCTGGGACAAGTCAGTAAAGCTCAGTTCTCCTCTCTCGATATGAAGCTGATACCTGCTGCAGGACCGCGATCGTTTGGCGGGATTGCAAGCCGCTTCTTCATCTCAAAGAGCACGAACAAGCGGTTTGGGACGTCAAATGCGTTGGGCAAGGCCGATTCCTGACAGGTACGTCCGGATTGCAGGCAGATTAGTTGACAAGACAGTTGCTCACGCGGCATCCCAGCTTCCGCCGACAAGCTCATCCGGCTCTTCGACAGTCAGGGCACCTTGATCCAGACTTACAAAGGCCACACGGACTGCGTCAGAGCGCTCAGTTTGACGCACGATGGTCGAGGCTTCTTCTCTGCCGCCAACGACGGGTACGTTCTGGGATGGGCTACCATGTCCTCGTGCTTTCTGACCAAGCTTCGGCATCTCGCAGTAACGTCATGCTCTGGTCCTTTGACAAGCCAAGTCCAGTCAAAGTCTTCAACGGCCACACTTCCTTCGTGTATTCCGTAGCTGCCTTGCCGAATGGAGAAGGAGCCGTCAGTTCAGGCGAAGATGGAACGGTTCGAGTCTGGAGCCGTAAGTCTGAATTCGACGCCTTGTGCTTCGATTGGCTGACCCTCTCTTTTCGTGCCAGATGGAAAACTCGCGCAAACAATCACGCATCCTACGATATCCGTCTGGGTTGTCGATGTGCTTCCCAACGGAGACATTGTATCTGGTGCCTCGGACGGAATGATCAGGGTATGGACGAGATCCGAGGAGAGGAAGGCCGGTGCCGAAGAGGTGCAGCTGTTGGAGCAGGCCGTGGCGACGCGGCAGTTGAACAAGTGAGCGGGACGACGAGAGCGAGAGCAGGTTACTCACCTCGTATACCCAGAACGCAGGTTGGAGATATCAAGCACACTGATTTGCCTGGGATAGAAGGCTTGGTCCGGATCGGTGAGTCTGTGCTTAGCATACGCCTTGACCTCTTCTGATGCACAAAGTTACAGGAAAGAAAGAGGGAGAGGTCCTCATGATTAAGAACGAAGGAAAAGTGGAAGCATACCAGGTATGACGAAAACACTCTGCCAGCTCTCTCTTGCTGACATTCTCACCGCACAGTGGTCCTCTGCCGAGAGGACGTGGAAGCAGGTCGGTGAAGTGACAGATGGCATCGGTTCAGGTAGAAAGCAAGTCTACAACGGTATCGAGTATGATTACGTCTTTGATGTCGATATTGCGGAGGGTCAGCCGCCACTGAAGCTGCCCTACAACGTTCGAGGTACGTTCACGTGCCTCCTCTGTACATGAAAGCTGAACATTGAGTACCTCAAGATAACGCCTACACCGCTGCGCAAAAGTTTCTCGCCAACAATGAACTTCCAATGTCACACATCGAACAAGTCGTGAAATTTATAGAAGACAATACTGCCGCCAAACAACTTGGAGGGGTTCAGGGTTCAGGCGGTCCGGTGGATCCTTTCACTGGTGAGTCCCGTTCACCAGATATTCGGATCATGCACTGATTTCTGGAAGCGTAGGCGGGTCGCGTTATCAGCCTGGAAATGACAACGCCGGTGGAGCTACATATTCAGATCCTTTTACTGGAAGCGGAGCATACCGACCGGGGCAAAGTTCGTCTTCGGGCGGTGGCGCAGGCGGTTCAGATCCGTATACTGGTAAGTGAGGCAGGATGAGCCGTGGTCCCTCTCTGACAGAAGCATTACAGGCGGAGGACATCGGGCAAATGCTGCTACCAAGGTATGGCGATCTCTATGCAAACCTCCTGTGAAAGGACTGATCCAGGCTACTGTCTCATTAGTCCTTCTCGCCAATCAAGACACCCGTCTATTTCCAGACCATCAACGTGGACGCCGCGAAAAATAAAGTGAATGATTTTAGCAGCAATCCCGAATGCACTCTGTCACAAGCAGAGAAAGCTACTTTGGACGAAATATACGGTCAGCTGAAACTCCCTAGCGTGGCATCGCTCGCTTCTGGATTCTCGGAAAATTACGATCCTGCAACGTTGCTGGCTGTAGTCGGTAGATGGCCGGAGGATAAGCGGTTCCCACGTAAGTACTTGCTTTCATTGCTCGGTAGACATTCACCTCACGTTTATCCGCAGTCATCGATCTATGTCGGGTACTTTGCGCATCCAGCGGGGCTTTGGCCTCTTATAATCCGGACAGCGGAGAGAGCCTCGTCGAGCTGCTATTACGTGCGTGTTCATTCGATGCGGATTGGCCTACAGGGGGCAACAAGACTCGTGATGTCAACACAATGCTCGCCGTCAGAGCTCTCGCCAACCTGACCAAGACGGCAGCAGGAAAGAAAAGTCTCACTGGCGATCGTCTGTCCGAGGTAACGACCCTCCTCTATCCTTGACGTCGTGCGGGCTGACGAGTTCTTTGGGAATGCCTCAGTTGCTGGAACACCTAGCGGGTCGACACGCTTTTACCGCGTTCAACAAGAATACCCGGGTAGCATTCGCTACATTCGCTTTGAAGTGGGTGATCCTCCTGGTTCGACGACTGAGCGACTTACTGACGCGTCACCATAGCCTTTCCATTCTTGCTGTTGAAAATCAGCTTCCAGCTAAGCATGCTCGAGCTTTGTTGCAATTTATCAGTAATGTGATTGTCTTTCGGGATTGGGTGTTCAAGCAGATTCTGATTGCTGCCATTCACGATAGATCCTATCGAGTGAGAGCGAGGATGGTGAAGTAGCTTATCGGTCGATCGTGGCACTGGGAAATCTGGTAAGCCTATACTCATGAGTTTTCTCATGCCTTCTCAGCTCTTGCACGCTTTCTAGATTGCCTCGCCGTCGGTTTCCGGAAGCCTCGAAGTTGGAGACGTCGAGGTGGCAAAGGAACTCGCTTCTGGCATTGCCAATACTCTTGGGGAGCAAAGGTTGAAGGACATTGCACAACAAATATAGATCGCGTCTTTGCGATGATCACAGGCAATCAATGAATGGAGTACATCGCATCCAAGGCATTCGTTCACATAGTCACATGCTCGTCGTTATCAAATCTAGGCGAGACTTCGGAAGGTTATCACGAGCCGTTCCGTCCGGTGGAGGGAACAGGATTTCAAGGTAGGCGATGCATATCGTTGTCGATATGATACGATTAAGACATGCCTCAGCATATGCATGGTACTGCGCTTTGATCACTCGAGTATGCATATTGCCACATGGTCAAGGTCGGCTTTCGGCAGTCGGACAGAAGACAGCATAGGTGATCGTATATTGTTATATAAGGACTATTTACACTCGGGATTTACGACGTTTGGCTACAATGCATTCTTTGCATGCTTGAAGTTCGGGAGGTACATGAGTGACAGGCTATTATTGCTGTCTTCTTTGGCTTCCCTATTCCTTTTTTTTATTGACGCAGACTGAACTTTTAGAGCTTGACGCCATGGAACTTGCTGCCGCTTTTCTTGCCGTCCTTCAAGGCTTGTTGAACGGCGTAGTAAGTCGACTTGGGCTGGTAGTTAGCATCGTAGATAAGGGCCGATCCGGTGCCTATTTTGAGAAGACGTCAGTCTTTCCCCCAATGCCGTTAATCAAAGTCGAAAATACTTACCCGGGAAGACTCCGGGGATCCAGGAAGTCGGGTCAGCGAACTGCCAGATGCTGACACCGGGGCAGAGGTCATTGTGGAGACATGCGGAGACAGCGAGGTAGTAGTCATCGACCCTAAAAAGGGATTCATCAGTATATTGGCCGTAGTTCTGATCGAGTAAGACTTACTGCTCCTGAGCGACAGTAGCGTTCGCAGGCTGGTCGTTTCCGTTGACTGGGATTCGGATGTCGAGCTCGGTCATGGGAACTTCGAGACCCTGGTCACTGAACAAGTTCATGGCCTGGGGGAGGTCTCGAGGGGTGGATCCACCGATGAAGTGGGATTCGAGACCTGATCAAGGGGCAACCGGCGGTCAGCCTTTTGGAATAGCAATGGAATTGTTATGTGAATAACTTACCGATACAGTGGAGAGGAGCTCCCTTGGCAAGCAGGTCCTTTGCGAGCTTGGCCATACCCAAACTCTTAGGGTTGACGCTCTCGATGTTGTACTCGTTGATGCAGAGCTTCATCTTGGGGGCGACCTCATGGGCGTATCGCAGCTGATTGAGAGGCGGTATTATTAGGAAGGATGTGGCAGACCGCAGACGTCACAGCCGACTCACAGCAGTCTCGATGTATGATTCTCCGAGAACGTTGTACCAGACGTTGGCCTTGTAAGTGCCGTTCTCGTAGAGGGCTGAGCGATAGCAAAAGCAGTCAGCCTCTAATCGACCCAAATGTTGCGGATAGACTTACGCTCGTTGACAATGTCAAAGTATTCAAGGTCATGCTTGTAACGACCCAAGACGTTTTCGATGTGGGTCTTGAGGACTTGCTTCAGCCTTGTGGGGTCGGTGATGCTGGTCACGTATGAAGGGGTCTTTAAAGGCGGAGTATCAGCTGTCTCGCCCTGCGCGTCAGATCATACTACTTACTTGAGAGTCCCAGCAGATGTTGTGGCCTCGGAGGAGAGAGCCGGTCTTCTTCGCTTCGGCGACGATCTACACGATTCCAGAAAGTAAGACTCGGTTGTTGCTGATGTAGCTGCTCCCATTTCCAATACTTACCGCGTCAGTGCCAGTGAAGTCGAAGTTGCCCTCGGTCGGCTGGATGACCTCCCACTTCATCTCATTCTCGGGCGTGATGGCGTCGAATTGGCTTTCGAGGATTTGGACATAGGTCGGGTCTGCGAGCTGGTTCGACTGGATGGCCGTGCCGAGGTATCGCTTGCCGGCCTTGTTGGCCAGGTTGTCGAGGGAGTTCTTGTCAGCCTTCTTGTCGGTCGGGTGTGCCTGAACGCTGGTCAAAGCCAGTACCGAAAGGACGGTGAACATGGTGGTTGAAGAAAGCATTGTTGGCTCGTAAGGTTGCAAGAGAGAAGGCGAGCGACTAGCGATAAAGCTTGGGTGGCGAGTAAAGTTCAAGTCAGTCGAGGGCGATTGCGAAAGCATTATATATTGCTTCTGCCATTCTTCGTGCTTGGCGACATACGGCCATGGATAGCAGTGGATTCTTGTCGATCGGCATTGCAAAGGTTCCTGAACCCGCTGAGCGTCGCATAGAGCTTAGCGTTGGAGTCCTCCCACTCCGCAACGCCGTATGTGATTGCGACCCTCTTGTGTTTCATGGGGGAAAAGACGATGGATGGGTCAGCGAAATCTAGAGTTCAGAAAGGTGAATGCCACACAGATGGGCCGTAGTGCAGTCACCCGTGCACGATCGGAAATTCCTCTTCACGTCAAGCTCGTCGGTGGCTTCCGACTCTGCTTCTAGCTTGCCCGTATCCGTCCATAGCGATGTCGCTGCCTGTCCACTCCGCCGTCCACTTTCGGCCCCATTTATCGGAGCCTGCATCCGGTGGGACGGTTTCCTCCGGGGCCCAGGAACAGCTCCAGGAACAGCTGTTCAGGTACGGACGACCGGCGCAAAACGAAATTGGGAGGCTATTCACGAAATAGAATGCTATACCCACGAAACCTCCACCCAAAACTGGCCCCGCATGCCCCGCGCTAGAGGCGTTGCGAGGCCCCGAACGCCGTATGGAGTCGCAAGACGACTCCTTCGTGCGATCGTTCGTGGCCCGGCCTGGCTATGCAGCGCCGTCGACCGTGACTCAGTATTCGAGGCGGATTTCGGCAAAGAGATCAACCGAATACGACAGCTGTCCCGACCCAGATCGGTGCAGACTGCAAAGAGCACGCTCGAAAAATTGGAAGGAAAGTGGAGGCACCAAGTCCGAAGGTCGTTTCGTGCGATCAAGGAGAGACAGAGATCGAGACCCAAGTCGCCAACGCGCTCGGAGAAAGACAACCCGATGAGGTCTATGAAAATGTCAATCCCGCGAACCTGAGGGTTGAATGGCGAGACGGCCGCGACTCGATTATAACAGCTCGCAAAACCTAATGTGCGGATGCGACAAAGAGGAATATGCAATGACTTGGTATGGCGGGCCAGGGAGAAGTGGCCTCAGACGCTTGGACGAGTGGCCTGTCTGAAGGAGATGTTTCCAATGGCGCATGGCCAAGCCTGTTCTGAGAAGGGCGCGAGCGATGTGAAGGAGAGTACAATCGAGTGTAATGCTCGCAAGGGAACAAGTAGTGGTCGTTTTTACTTGCTGCTGGGAACAAAAGGGACCGAGACTGAGGCAGCCGGTGCCATTCACACGACAAGGCATACTGCATGGATACAACTTGGAACAAGATACAACTGAAGAGAGCAAGAGTAGGGCAGACCGCACAATTTCCTCAGATCGCGTAACGGAAATTCTATTAACAGGATCATGGTTGTGGTCATCAGCTTGTCTTGTCTTGGCGACGTCTCATAGCACGCACGATGTTTTGAACATCTGTTTGATCCACGAACGTACCCGCCTGAGGGTCGTATTTGCTACCGTGAGACTCCTGAATTGAATCGCGCCGTCGGTTTGAGCGGATATACGACAGCCTGAGTTCAGGTCAGACCCTCTGACTGATGTAGTCAGGACATTGTCATGGGGAGCTTACCTCAGTAACCAGCATAGCGGAATAGAAATCGCAAAGCATATGATGCAGGATAGCATGCCTGACCGATAAGGCGGAGATTCGGTCGAGTCAAATAGTTGAGGTCCTAATGTTCTTCCCAATGAGTCACCTAAAGAAGTATGAAGACTGGTTCATGTTCTCACCTATGAGATTTCCAACGGCGTACGCAACGAATATCATCCCTCCCACAGTGATTCGTTTCCTGTGATGGAAATTCAAGCACGAGTTGTGAGCGAGAAGAAGCACTGTGAGAGCGTCCCTTATTTTGTACGTACGTATAGCCAGTGACATTGGCGCCCGGGAAGGCGAAGCCCTGTCCGACGGATCCGACAAAGCTCCCGATGATATAGTAGCCGAAGAGTCGGGACCCCGTGTTCGTGGTGCCATATTGAAGCGCGACGCCCAACAGAGATGGCAAAACCCAAATGATCTGCAACACAGCACAACAGGATATCAGACATTGAGACAGACGGGAGAAGGCCGGGACCCACCATAACCCATATCCGAGAACCCTTATACTTTCGGGCAACCCAAGAAGCGGATAGCGGGAAGAACACTTGAATTGCTGCGCCAGGCAGCGCGAGCAAGATGGTTTGGTATGCATCGAAGCCGTAAGATTGCAGTATAAGGTGGTAGAAATTACCGATTCCTGCATACGGTACCGCAATCGGATCCAAAGTAAGTTGGCGAGTCTGTACAGGCTAGAGGTAAAGCTTACCGCCGTTTGGTATAGTATAGCAGAGAATGATCAAGAACACTTTGGAGTCTTTAGCCACGACTCTTTCCTGCGATAACGACCGAAAGACTCACGGAGAATGCCCTGAGGGTCCTTCCATACTGCAAAGGCTTCACCAAATTGCCTCCATTTCCAAGTCTTGCTCGACAAGCTACTCTGATTCCCCCTCAGCCGCTCGACCGCCACCCGCCTCTCCCTCCCGTTTAAGAACCAGGCGCTTTCCGCTTGATCTGGACAGAGAAGGAGAAAGGCGCCGCCACAGATGAGGGTGAGGATGCCGTCGATGAGGAAAATCCAGTGGTAGTTGTGGATGCGACCGCGGCTCGATATATGGCCCGTGCCGTAACTAATGACCGCACCGATGCCGGAACCAAGCCCCTATAGTGGTCCCGTTAGCACTGAGAGAGGCAATGTCGGGGAAACATACATTGCAGCAGTAGAACAAGCCGACCCTGTGCATTCGAACGGTCAGCATTCAGAGAGGCATCTGGTAACGATACTTGCTTGAAAGGCTGCTCTTCTCTTTTGTAGAATCGTGCCAGCAAAAGCACAAAGCCAGGCTGAAAGGCATGTAGAACTTCAGGCTCGCGAGGTGTCAATTGCAAGCCCATGCACATACTGTGACACATGCTTCAGCAGCTCCAAGCAACGTTCG
The DNA here is from genome assembly GCA_023628075.1 of Naganishia sp. PG3902-1. Taxonomy (NCBI): domain Eukaryota; kingdom Fungi; phylum Basidiomycota; class Tremellomycetes; order Filobasidiales; family Filobasidiaceae; genus Naganishia; species Naganishia sp. PG3902-1. Next base: position 22,812 of record JAMALH010000018.1, read on the forward strand.
CAGGACCGCCAATCCGGGAAAGCTCTGTGGTATCACCATGCAAACGAGGAGACTGGCGGTGCACATCAGGTCATTCATCCCGATCAACCGCCGGTGTCTGGTGCACGCACATTCCCCACACAATGACCATGCCTCCCAAGTACCAGCTGAGCTTGAGCTTCTGTAGTAAGAAACTGAAACGAGGCGGCGCAATTCAGCCAAAGCGCAACTAGTTCCAACGTATCGAGTACAGCTTACCTTCCTGGAAACTCGAAGAATAGGTAACCAAGGTAGTAGCAGGAGCCGAGCCACTGATAGTGATGTGGCGTCAAGTGGTTATCTATATGACAGCGTTTGAGCGATAGTGAAGGAGGTGCATCTGACTGAATCGGACCTTGTCGAAATTTGAAAACCGCAGCGTACGACATCGCCGACTTATCGATATACTGCAGACAATAAGCGCTCATGAGCAACGGCATGAGTACCTACAGGTATTCGTGATTAGATCTGCTATTGCCCACGATTGAGAGGATACGAAGCTTACCCAGTCGATTTTCCGTGATATCCTCCTGTCTTCGGCGTCGGTATACGGTAACGGCCCATCCTGAACGCCAGTATCGCTAGAATCATTCAGCCCCGGGGTGTCCATCAATCCAGGGTCTCCTTCGGGGTAAGCCTTGCCGGATGTTTTGCTGTCAGACGTGGAAGTTGTCCAGTGGCGTATGTGACGGTGAGCATCGGTTCTGAGTAATCGAGGGGTCGCAATATCGTCGTCGTGTCCCCCCGCCGACACGTCGCGAGATGGCCTTCGGTGCGTCAGAGCCTCGCCGCTGCTCATCGTAGAACGCTGTGCGAGACGACGCTTGCATGTGTCTAACAAGGGGGAACACTGGATCAACTTGACACGACCATCTTCAGCCCAGCTCTTCAGCCCTCATGCTCAAAATTCCAGCCACGAGGGAGTCACAAGGTGAAACATCTACCGCCGGCCAGAGCCGATCGACCCGATCCCGTGGCCTGGCTGGCTGCGAGGCGAAATAGCGAGACCGGACTCGAGGCGGCAAAGCCGAGATTCACTGGCGGATGCAAAATACGGTTGTTCTGCTCTTCTGCTGGTTGTTCTGCTCTTCCATTTGCTCTTCTAGTCGTCTTGGAGATTGTCTTGGTCCTCACATTACGGTCAAGCAGACTCCCCCTTTCAAGGTGACAAGAATCAGTCCAACGCGGATGTGGGAAACGACGTATATTCAATGCGACAGCCTGATTATATCTCAAAACAAGGTCTCAATGTTGGATCAGGCTGCGAAAAGTGTTTCTACCTTTGTCATCTGGGCGACTCCTACGTGGGAAGCGACTCCTGCATGCGCTTATCAATGATCCTGCGAATTACGTTTATGGGCCCTTCAAGGGGTCACAGCATGACGACAGCGTGCATTCGATACAGCCTACCATAGACGAGCCATAAGGCATCTACCGGAACCCCAATTCGCTGAAGACTGACCGGACAAAGGAACCACGTCCGATTCATCACACATCATCGAACCCCAGGAAAGACCCAGAACCCCTTCGATCCTCTCCCATGCCACACAAAGCCCAGACCCACGCTCTTCCAGCAACGCCTGTATACAATCCCTCCGGTGAATCACTAAGCCCTACGTCACCTGTTTCCTGCAATTGCTCGATTGATCGTTCCGTTGCACCTCCCAGAAGCAACATTCGAGATTCCTCCGTTGCGAGGGCCAATGCGTTCCCCGTAGCGCCGTGGCAGAGGCATGGTTCCTTTGTGAGCCATCCGCGAGCAAGGATGTCTGATTCGGCGCGAGATACAGCTTCAGCGATTCGGTCCGAGAGTGATGAATACGCGGAAGATATGTGGTGCAGGCAAGGGATGATACCGGGCGATCCATGGCAGAATTGGAGGAGTCGGTCTTGTGCCGGTTGGGCGTCCGGTGGCGGAATGGATGACGGCCAATTGCCTGATGGCATCTGTAAATCCAGGATTTCCTCTACGTCGGTTTGCAGCGTCTCGAGGAGAGGTCGATCGCGAACATTTATTGCTTGCATGCTCTGGATGACTTGAGATACGATCCCCGCCGAGCCGTGAACGGCGCCGAGATACGGCTTCCCATGCCATACCCAAGGTCGGGGAGCCGCCACGATTTCCTCGATCAAAGCGTGAATCGTGTCATCGATCTCCGATAGAAGAGTTCCGGGATCATCCAATTGACCCGCAACTTGCCTGATCGTCCGCAAAAGATAGAGAGTTCCAGCTCGACCATACAGCCATTCGTTACTCGCCGGTTTCCCATGTCTCCTTTCCTGCGCAATCGAAGCCGATCCCAGAACCTGTTTTACCGCTCGACAGAATGAGCGTGCTTCGGCCTCAGATTCACTTTGGCGTTGCTCGAGAGCAAAGATGGCACGCAGAGCAGCGTAGACGATCGTATCTTCGCCTACTCCGCACCGCCATGGTCGGATCTTGAGGCTATCAATTCCGACTTCGCCCAGGAGGGCGCGATCGTAGCGCCTTGCTTGTGTCCAGTATGCATCCCGCCAGTCCTTTATACTTAGACCGTCAATCCTGCGTCCCACCGACACAAATTCGCCGAGTTTCCAAAAGAGAAAGACGACGCTGAGGAGGCCGGTGTAGAGTCCTCCCGACGGAGCGAGGGAGTCCGGCGGATGAAGACTAACGAGGCGTTCGAGCGAGTTGCTCAGTTCGGCTTGTGGATCGATGAGATTACCACCGGGACGGCGGATATGGCGAGACATGTTGGTGGGTGGAAGGGGAATAGCAGCGTCAAGAACCGTTAATCAGCCATCGATAATCTCGCATCTCTCGCAGTCGACGCGTTTCGAAATTGTTCCGCTCAAGCTGACGTCATCCCGGCAGTAAGTCGTCATCGATGAAGAGGGGGTGGCAAGTGATACAACAATCTAGCTAGCATACAACGAGTAGTCTCCACAAGTGTCCGTCGTACATGTTCATGATGGGTGCGTGTGCGACGTAGCGCATATCTATGGTGAAACGCCATCCGGCACTGCCGTGGCTGTGATGCGCTCCTTCTCCGCATCTCCCGCTGCTGCGTGCACATCACACGGCCACTTCTCCCCCCACGGATCGTTGCGCCCCATCCCCAAGCCCGACCAGTCTCTCGGCCCACTCTCGCAATCCCGTGCGGCCCATCGCCCCTCCTGCGGGATACCGCTCCGCATACGCCTTCCAACGCTTGATCTCCCGCGTCAGTGCCGCGAGTCGTTCCGCATCCGTATCGTGGGTTGAGCCGCGGAAGAACGTCAACGGGCGGCGCGTGCCAGTGGTTTCCGGCGAGGTGTCGGATGAGGGGAAGGTATCCGAGTCTGTGACGGGTGCCACGGGTTCCTTGCCGCAGAGGGCTTTAGGTGTGCCGTCCCAGAACTTGAGCGCTTCCTCGGGCGAGAATCCGGAATACGCGAGCAGTCTATCGAAGGTCAGTACCGAATGGCGTTACACGCTCACTAGACGCACCTTAGACTGACAAGATCAGCCTCTCGTTCTTGATGCCGACTAAAGCAGATATCAGAGAGCACTTTGGTCTGATCCATGCCGAGCCTGCTCATGTCCGAGATGAAATCGTTCACGAACGGACCGAGAATCATCCTGCCGAGGGCACGGATCAGTTGTGGCGTCGGGGGTCCGCAAGTGACTTACGTAACGGGAAAGATCAACGTGCGGATGAGATCCGATGCGAGACCCGTCACATTCGGAATGAGCACCTGGCTCGCGCTCAGTGCCTCCAGATGATGCGCGAGCAAGAGATGCGCCAGCTCGTGCGCGAGCACACAAGCGAGTCGAATCGTTTGTTCCTCTGTCGGAACGGGCGGCGAGGCGTGCGTGATGTGTGGTGGCGGGCGTTGCGGCGACGCGCCAAACAGGGACCGGAACCAGCTCGTCGACTGTTCTGGGGCGAGTGGTGTATCGTCCACAGTGGGCGGCGACGGCGTCGACCCAAGGATCTCCTCAAGCAGTCCGGAATACACGACGACCCCTCCGGCCCCGTCGCTGCCCCATCCCATACTCAGCGCATTGCGCTCATCATCCTGCAATAGCAGCAAACTATACGGCGGCCCGACCGCAAGATGTTCCGTCCCCGTCTTCTCCGACGCACTGCTCCCCGGCACGGCAGCATGAAGGAAACACGCCGCCCTCGGACGCGGATGCAGTGGATGTTCCGGCGGAGGCGGGACGGCATAGCCTTTGCCGCGCGCGGTATCGCCTTGCCATCCGTTGGCGCATTCAGCGAGGACACCCGCCTCGAGACGGCGGAGGACCGAGTTGACCCAGTGCCAGCGCCAGTCGTCGACGGGGACAATCGGCGGCGCGGGGGCTTCCGGGGTTGTCAGGAGGGAGATGACGCTGCGAGGAGGTGAGATACAGAAGAATGGCGAATATGGATGGACTCACGTCTGGTACCATCCCGGTCCTCTCAGTCGACTCGAGATCACGTCCTCCTCCTCTGGCGAAAGCATGATAAACCGCCACCTAACCCTATATTAGTATCTGAACGGCCCGAGCTTGCATTCGGACTTACCTGCCAGAATACGGCGTCCGCTCGAGCGACAAGATTGCGGTTGCGGCAAAGACCATGAACGGCAACACGATGAAACATACAAACAGTCTATTCAACTTTTTCACCTTTGCGTCAAACGCACCCCGGTGGCCCTCGTGACAGCGCAACTCGAACAACTGCTCCCGCTCCTCTGGCGAAAGCTTTTCGAGCGCTTTCCGCGCCGCCGGCGACAGTTCGGGCAGGTAGAAGAATGGCGTCACCCACATGGCGTGTCGGCTTTCCGGGAAATGGATCTCCTCCTCGGGTAATGGCGCGAGACCGGTCCTCTGTCGGGAAACATTGACGGTATCGCGGTAGACGATCGCAAAGACCGCTCGGCGATCCTTGTTGGGACTCGGACAGGAAATCACTTTGGTCCTTGACAATCCCTCGACGCCCTTGGCCTCGGCCGTGCGCCACATATCCCTCCGTGCGGGCCGCTTACATGCTTCGCCCTCGCAAAAGACGTGAAAGTACTTGCGCACGGCCGGGGAAATATCGACGGGCGCGTGATTCTGGGCGTATTTGGCGCCCTTCATGCTGATTTTGCGGGAGGCCATGAGGGAGACGGGAATGAGCGTGAAGAGGACGCGGGAGATCACGGAGAAGATGGCCCAGGCGCCGGTGCTCTGGGGGAACGTCAGACATGAAGCAAGACTTTACGGGATGAGGACGTACTTTGAGGAGGGCGCCGAGGCCGAAGATGACGGCCGGTGCGGGAAGGTGCGCCGGACGTGATGCGTGGAATGCGCGAATTTGTAGTGCGGATGGTACACGAACGGGACTGGCGAAAGGAATCGCGTTCGTATGACGTATCTCGACGAATCCCCTCGTACTGTGTCCGAGCAGATTCCTCGACCTTTGAACGCCCACAGACCGTCTGGCCATCACGACATTCCGTCCCTTCGGCGTCCCCTCATGCAGGCCCTTTGCCCTGCGTGCGCCCAGAATCTCGCCAATCACGTTCACCTGCGCGGCCCAGAACGTCGACGTCGATGGTGTCCGCGGTATGGGTCTCATGCTGGATGTGATCATGTGCGGTGGGATGCGAATGGATGCATGATCCGCTGGATGCGCAACTATACAATACCGTCCTCGCCGTGTATCCAGTCATCCATCCATCGCTGGCCAGGAACCTCGTGCTGCCAAAACGGCACGGATCCCTGCCACTTTGGATCCGCGGCTGGCCTCCACCTCGGGCTGCCGCGGGCTTGGGCAGCGTCGCGAGCTGAACGAATGGCGCCAGTATGCGTCGGCGATGCAATGCAGACGGGACGATAACTCTTTGAGCGACAGAGAGCACAAGATCCAGCGAGAGGCAGTCATACGGTCACGAACGTGTAACGACTGTAGAGAGGACAAGATCTCTAGTATCATGCGTCGCATGCATCGTCAGGAGCTTGATGCGCACGTCATGCATGTATGGGCCAATGCTACATCTCAGAGCGCTCGCTCGACCGCACTTGATCGCTCGAAACGGCCATGCATAGTCGTGCCCCCTCCTCGTTCGAGATGCGCCTATCATGGCAATGACAACGTTCCGGAGGCATCACGATCACCCGTCGTCCATGGGTCGCCGCCTCTCAACCTTTTGTCTTGGCAGCGCGGGTTAGCAAGAAGCCTGGCATGATATCTTATCTGACCTCGTACCTAGAATCTCCTTTGCATCCTCGTTCGAGCGCAAAGAGTTATGGCAAGAGTCATACCCAGAAGAACGTAATGCCCGTCGCTGTGCTGTGCCTTGTTAACTATACCCTCGTCCCCGAAATCCGAGCAGCACGCCAACGCGTCCGGGCCCGGGCATCGGTCCCGCGTTTCCCACGCGCCTGCTCTCACACGTCATCGCGCGGCCAGTCGAGGCCTTTCCCAGCGTTACAGTGTATCTGATCGAAGTCGTCTTATGAGTCACCGAGGCCTGTCACCCTGCGCTGAGGGTCTAGAGCTACACCTGATTAGGAATCAGTCAGGAGCGAGACGATCTGTGCATCGCTTCCACGACGCGGCGGGCTGATGGAATGAGATGAGGGATCGCATCGCCTGCGCCCGCCAGGGCGATGGCCTCCTATCCCCTTGCTGTGCGTTTCATCGGGCAGCTTCGTGGGCGTCCTTTGTCTTTACGCGATCAGTCGGAGGGATACATATACCTTGACGAGATCAGGGGGTCTTCTTTCTAGCTGTGAGTTACCAGCATCCACATCCACATCATCATGAGCTGTGAGTTTTTCCCGCTTCGACTGGACCGCGACGTTCGGCTCATCGTATTCCTCGCAGGTCAACCTGGAAACATCACCTGCAACTTTGTGCCCGGAAGTCCCAACTTTTACACGGGCGTCGTCGAGTACGTTCCCTCCTTTCTTTTCTTTGGTTCCATAGCTGATCCCTGAGCTTTGCAGGCAATCAGCGTACAACTACTTGCTCAATCAGACGGCGTGTATCGCGTTTGTCGTATGCTTTGGTCTCTCGGCTGGTACGTCGTCTCTTGCAATGATCAATTGCCGCGCTGACGAGCGGTCGTAGCTTTACATCTCGGCCAAGCGGTATGGTCTCGTCAATGGTGGTTGATCTATACCCTCTTCTTCGGCGCCATCGGTAAGCAGCACAGCGGTCCTTATCTCCCTCCTTACTGACTGTACCCCAATCAGGTGAAACCATTGGTGTACGTCCCCTCTTCATATCGCACACCCTACGCACCATCCTCACCCCGTCTCCAGTGGTCCGGCCGCCTCTGGTCATCCATCTCCGAATCATGGGACCCATCCGCCGGCGGATCATGGACCATCAACGAAACGTCATTCCTCATGCAGATCTCCTCCCTGATTCTCGCGCCAGCGTTCATGGCCGCGGGCAACTACATCTTGCTCGGCAGGATCATCCCCGTGCTTGGTTCGCGGTATTCTTTTATCCATCCGACGAGTTATACGATTGTGTTTGTCGTGGGCGACCTGATTTCGCTCGTCGTACAGGCGGTTGGCGGCGGGCAGGCGAGTGCGGCAGAGACGCTAGATGGTATGTGTGCAGTCATCAGTGTTTTGGGATAAGAGCTGATCAAGCTCGCAGATGCCAATGCCGGCGCGAGGGTTATGGTCGGCGGTGTCATGTTCCAAATGGGTACGTCCGATCCCAACGGATGAATCTCTCAAATACTAATCCTTTTGTTCAGTCGTCATGGTCGCCTACACCGCCGTCCTCCTCGCCTTTGTCATCCGCTACCGCACGGACCGACCTATTCGCGCCGGCACCCAAATCCACCTCTTCCGCTGGTGGCCGAACGCCCTGCGACCCAAATCCCACAAGAAGCCCCAAGGCACGGCTGATAAGATGGTCGGCAGGGCGTACAACGGGAGCGACGAGGTGTTGAACGCGAGGGAGCCGGAAAGGGTCGAGAGCGGGCAGACGGAGGCCGGCTTGTTGGAGAAGGGGGAGAAGGCGGCGCCCGTTGTCACCGCTGGTTTCGGGGACGAGTCCGGGGTGGCGTATACGAAGAGGGAGGTGCGCGGGGCGCGGGTCTTGCTGTGGGCTTGTGCGGCGTCGACGCTGTTGATTTTCATCCGGTTAGTCTACCTCTGCTCGGGACTCGTCGTCCTCGCTGACGTGTAGTAGATCCGTCTACCGTTCTATCGAGCTCATCGACGGCTGGGAGGGCGAGATCATGCTGAATCAACCACTGTTCAACTTCCTCGATGGCATGCTCATGGTAAGTCTCATCAGAGATCTCCTATTCCCGCGCCTGGGTACTGACCGTCCTGATAGTGTCTCGCCGTATGGATCTTCAACATTGTGCACCCTGGCTTCTTCATGCCTCGTCATGACCGTGTCGTGGATGGCGCGTAGGAGGGATAGGGATGCAAGAAACGGAGAGACAAGCGAAAATGGACGTTCCCCGATAGACAGTCTGCGATGTACACTACTGTATACTAGACACCGCTGTACAGTACCGTTATATCTTACGTCATGCGGTTTGTTGACTTTGTCACAACGTCAGCATCTCGTCTTTGCGTACATCTCCTATCCGTAAAATAGACCATCGACAGGTCCGTGTGGTCGAGGGCACGCCCCTGGCGACTCCAGCGTCCCTCCATCCCGCCATGTCCAGATCCGTCCCTGGAACGCTCAAGCTCCTGGGATGGATGATCTACGACGAAATGAACTGGTTCAGAATCCATCTGTTGGCCTTCATTGTTGTCCCGTTCCTGTGAGCCTTCTTTTTCGAAAGGTTACTTCAAAAGCTGAAGGTTTGGATATATATAGCTTTTCTGGGTTTGTGCTTGCTGCCAATCCGTCGAGTGCAAGTGGACGACAAGTGGCGCAGTATATCGATAGCCTCTACATGTGTTTCTCCGCCATGACGTGAGCTCCGTCCGGGATTCTCGCGTCGACGAAACTGACGACCGAAGCAGGGGAACGGGCTTGGAAACTGTCATGTATGTGGATTCGAGGATCTCAAGGGGTATCATCTGAAATTTTTCTATTCGCAGTGTCGGCGGGATGCAGCCGCTTCAGCAGGTGTTTCTGGTCATTTTAATGATATTGGGAGACATAGTGAGAGATTTTCGAAACTATGTTCCAACTTTGATAAGATCCGCAGCTGATATCCCACAGTCAGTTGTCAGCTTGATCACGATCTTCTGTCGACAGTAAGTTGCCAGTACTCTCAAGTGTACGAGTCCCGCTGAGAATAGTCTTTCGCCTTTAGAGTTTGGTTTCGGCGGAATTGCAAGAGCGCCGTTAGAACCAAACGGCTTAGCAGGCGGTGGGCGAGAAAAGATGTGGAAAGCAGTGGAAATGTCGTAACCATGTCTTTCCTCTTTGAAGCACGGTCTGACATGTCAGATCTTAGACATCAAACGCGCAAGTCAATGACGGCAAGATTAGCAATCATCATCATAGTCCTCCAGCAAACACTGCCAAAGCTCACCCTGAGGCGATTCGGCGCCATCCAATAGTGTCAAGTACAGAGCAACAAAATCAGCCGCGACGTCGCAAGCCAAGCCAAAGCCGGGAGAAGCGGGATGTTCATGCCTATCCCGGTGCGTTTGGGTTCGAGGAGAGGGAAAGGATCCGTCGTCGCGCGCGGGGTTTGGACGAGGACATTCACGAAGTCCCACAACGTGAGAAGCATTCTGTGTCTCTGAGCGAGCCCATGCCCTGACTGACATGCGCTAGACCACGAGATGTCTAAAACGTATTCTGTCATTCCTCACGCTGCGTCTGGGAGTGCAGCTCACACAGGCCGAGGCGGCTTTCCCGGTCCTCATCGACTCATCGCCGCCCTGGTCCGCACAATCTCACCCAAGACGGCAAATCAGGTATACACCTTTGTCGCAGAGGATCCGAAAGCGAGGTCGCTGAGGTGGGCACACCCATTTCAATCGTTTGAGCAGACTGCGGAGCCGTCGTTGGAGAAGCGCAAGGATGTACAAGAGGCGCGGCATGCCGAAAGGGTCAAGTGGTTGCCCCCGAGTGTGAGGGGTGTCGTGGTGGGGCGGAACTCTCAGATTTACGACGAGGAGTTGGACGTCGAGGACTTGGAACTGTTCGCGGAGATCGAGTACCGAGCGTTGAGTTTGTTGACGGCGTTGATTTTCGTCGTGAGTCCCGAAGCGGTACGCGATCATGCAACCTCTTACACAGACGATGACTTAGCATCAGTTCCTCTATATCATTATCCCGTGGAGTATCATGGCGATCTATTTCGTCAAGGTGCACAACTGGAACGCCGCATTCCTCGCAAGTGGCCAAGAACAATTAGAGACAGTATCAAAAGTATGGTACAGCCTGTTCCAGTCGATCGGTAAGTTGAATATGTGCTCATGCTGGATTTCTCTTAACCGTTCATTTTCAGCTGCATATACCAGTAAGCTGATTTCTCCGACGGTTACTTGTCGATACTTATCGACCGCTGGCTGTCATTTAGGCTGCGGGATGTCGTAAGTCAGACTCCTGCTCATGTCGTTGCAACCGCTTACACAGCTCGACTCAGTCTCGTCGATAGCTCGATGATGCCGTTTCAGACCTGCTATCTTCTCATCTACGTTCTGGCCTTTCCCATTCTCGCCGGAAATCAGGCCATGCCGTCATTTCTCAGGCTGGAATTGTGGATATTTTCGAAATTCCTTACTCCTGGATCCGAGTTGGATGTGCTCGTTCACTTCTTGTTGACGCATTCCAGACGGTGAGTCGAATGCTTCTTCACGATCGAAGCAGGTTCTGATGTTCTCCGAAGAATGTTCATCTATCTATTTCCGAACTATCAAACTTGGTGGCTGGCGGTAATTCAAACGTTGTTCATGTACGTTACACATGTAGAGGTCGCTGGATCTCCCTAACAATCTTATAGCATAGGAGGGTTCTTAGGCTATATCGTCTTGAACATCGGCCTTGCATTCTACAAACGATTCTCTGGGTGGCAAAACTTCTCCGATGGACTATTTCAGAGTATGAGCATTCGTTCCGCGGGATTCGAGATCGTAAATTTGACAAATATCGCCCCGGCTCTGCAGTAGGTTCATGTCGTCAACGCGAAGACCAGTCTGTCTGGATGACTGACCGCTTGAATGCGCCCTTGTGCTCGGACAGGGTGTTGTACTTGGTAAGGTCATTGACGAAACACGGTCTGCGTCCTGCTGATAAGCGCATGCCAGTTCGCCATGTTCATTTCGAATTACCGTAAGTGCTGCGTAATGTCGTCCTCTCGTAGAGTATTAAAGGTCAGCTCGTCCGACAGCGTTGGTGATGGCAATCAGGTTCGTTGCAAGACGACTGCCGGAACCACTCTAACTAAGCGCATACTCAGGTCAACCAATGTATATGAGGAGAGAGGTGGGTGATGCGGCCAAGCCTTTGAGTATGATTGACGCACCCTTCTGCAGCGCTGGGGATTCAGACCCCCCGTTTGGTCAGAACATCATCCGAGACACCAAAAAGCGAAATCTTTTCGTAAGTACGCCCAGTCTGCCCTCGCAATTTGAATCTCTTCAGCAATTGCACCAGAAAGTATGTGATAGACCACTTGTTGCCGCAGATCGCGTTCGATCTTTGGCCAATCATATTAGCCACTGGCGCGATCTGCGTTATGGAGCGAAATAAGTTGCTGGTCGGCGAGGACTCCGGGTGGTTCACTGTTTGGCGTGTGCTGTTCGAGGTCACGAGCGGTTACGCGACAGTCGGGGCCAGCTTTGGAGAGCCTTTCTCGAATCTCAGCTTTAGCGGGAGTTTCCGGAAGATCTCCAAGTTGATCGTAAGTAGCGTTCCGTCGTCTACAAAAATATTCACTGGCAGTATGATTCCATAGATGATACTGTTGATGCTTCGTGGACGACACAGAGGTCTGCCTTCTGCCATTGATCGGTGAGCTCCCTCCAACAATCCTTCGGGCAAGCCCACTCATCCGGCTGCCTTCCAAGAGCCACGATGTTGCCCGTCGAATATCTGCGACTTAGCGCTGTTGACGACGAGAAAGCGGAAGAAGAACGTCTAGAGGATCGTTCGGCACAGGGCTAACGGGTATGACGATTCTTTATTGCCGCTGTATCAGAGATCCTGTATGGCGGTGAATACATCCAGACAAAACTTGTAAATCCGCCAGCAACAAGGTCCGATGTAGCGAATCTTACGAATGAGGCTCACTGTATATAGGATCCTCCGCGAGTCTGCCCCCCGCCGTTCTGCCGATCAGGGTAGGCGAGCCCGCGGGGCGAGGTCATTTGCGGAATGCTTGCGTTGTGTCCCCGGTATACCTTTCCGTAGCCTGCATAAATGCATCTTTATTCATATCGCGCTCTACATCTGGCCAAGCGTAAGGCCAGCCGGGAATCCAGAGAAATCGACCTGCTCCTGTACCGCCTCTCCGCTGTCCGACTTGCTGTAAGATATTCTCAGCCTTAGCCGGACTTGTGCGCCTGGCGGAGCCAATACACGCATCTGCTGTGTCTCTGTTGCACCAGGTGCGACATCGCCGTTTGACATGGCAAGCATTTGCAGCTGTTGTGTCTGCAGAGGACTGCAAGTCAGCATGATCGCTAAATAAAATGAAGTCGTGAATGTAATCACCTTGGGAACCGCAGCCTGGAAATTAACATTCTTGACCCCAGTCTGGTCAAGCGCCGTGAACCTCGCTAGTATCTGAACCATTCCTTGCTGGGCAGGATTAACCTTGGGTGTCAGGGTGATCTTAAGTCCATTCTTCTCGTATGCTGTGTAGGCTTGCAGTTGCTGTTTCGGTGGCGGTGGCGCCGCGCTGGAACCGGTCATGGTTGTTGTTGCCGAAACAGGTGGCTGTGGCGAGGAAGTCGAGGACCCCATCGATGAGAGCATGTCCAGCGGAGATGAAGCTGCTGTTGAAGTGGCAGGTCCAGTAGGGTTGGGTGAGATTGAGGTGTTCCCGAATAGGCTCATGATATCGTTGACTGCGTTTTGCGGCTTTGGCTGACTTGGTAATTGAGACGATGGCGTCGGATCAGAACTCGAAGATCCAAAGATATCGGCAAGGAGATCCTGAGTGTTCTGTGCAGAGCCGAGGTTGTCAAGGGCACTGGTCGGTGTTGGAGCACCACTTGTTGAAGGATTCTCGTCGCCCATGAGATCAACGAGCGAGTCCTTATCTACTCGCGTTGATCCGACTTTGCGCTTTTCGGATACTATGTGCTCGCGATCAGCCTGTGTCCTTCTGCACTAAAGAGGCCTCTCACCGGTTCCCATAATAGTCGCCTTGATCTCTGGTGCAGGCATATGCTCGAGAACTCCACCTACGACTTCTGCCTTGGTGAATAGTTGCCCGAATTCCACCGCACGCTGTTGAATCTCCAACTCTGTCGCTTCGGAATAGCCAGCAAGTATCTCCCTGATCCTTTCCTGTGGCACACTTGCAGTCGCTGTGTTTGCATCGGCAAATCGGATTGCCAGTTTGGAGAGCGCCATGATTGTCCATTGTCTGATCAAGGTGTTGGCGTATGGCGAGTCCAGAACCGTCTGGAAGAGATCGACGATGTCTGAATCCATGATCTCCTTGACTTCTTCGCCGTCATCAATGCTTCCACCATTCTGTAGCATGATGTCTGCAAATTCTCCTAGGATCCAAACGGTAGCAAGTGTCAACGATTCCTGCGAGATATCTTCGCGCAGAGCTTGGTATAGACGTTGTGCCGTGTACGCCTGGAGCTCGGCCGTGTGACAAACAAGCCGTATGAAACCAGAGAGGACCTCCTCACGAACGTAGTTGCCAGCCTGTCAATACCGATCACGGGTCTCAGCACATGATTTCAAGCAGATACATTGCAGACTCACCAGAGTCAAAGTCCGGAGCACAGTGTCGATATGCCATCTCTTATTCGGGGCAAATCGCTCAGCAGCAAGCGATATTTGCGTGGTCAACCCAGACTTGAACTCGTTGTCAGCCACCTCAAGGAACGCCAACAGTTCCCGCATCATGATACGAATGTTTTGTTCATTGATGAGGGCGTAGGACAGCTCCAGCGCTCGCCGACGGATGGACACATCGCCGTCGGACAGACATGACAGGACGACGTCACGATGACGCTGGACCGCGTTATCTGACAATGCAACCTTGTTCAAGGTGTTAAGAGCGACATAACTAGACATAACGGTGTGAGTATCCTGCGTTTCAATATGCTACAGCGACGTACCGAATATTGTTATCTCGATTGCCGAGGAACTTGCCGAGAATGTTGATAGCCATCACGCGCAACCCGCTATCCGACTCGATCTCCAGGATGGTTAATACCGTTTCGTACAGCACCGAGTTTCCGACGTTTTTCGAGGAGTCGGTGTTGGTCGCGACCTACAAACGAGAGTCAGCAATGTCAAGGGGTATAGGAGACTGCTTTACATACCTGCGCCAGGATATCATTCATGGCTTCACTCGCTTCGGGGTCACCTTGTCCGAGATGACGCAACAAGTGCAGGATCTTGACCTGCAAGAACGGGTCCGTAATTCCTCCGACGTCATGTTCCGGGCTGTATCCGGTGGTCACGAGCGACTTGAGGTGCTTTACAAGAAGAGGTACCGCCTACATAGAGGTCGACTTTCAGCTACGACCTCTGACGCGACGACGGAGGCTGAACGAACCTTTTTGAATTCACCTCGAACATTCTCGTCGACTTCACACATCTCGTTTACCAAAGTCACACCAGCCAGGAGGACGCCGTGGTTGCGGTCGTGCAGCAGGGATTTGGCCTTCTCGAGGAAATGGTCCATGAGTTCGGGAACGCGTCGGATTACACGGATGGCACAGAGGGCGGCCTGGAAGAGGACGTTAGGACATATGAGAAATGCATTGAAGCGAAGTAAGCACCTTTTTCCGTATGTATGTGTTGCTGCTACCGAGGAGCTTTTCGATCTCGTTGCACAGGTCTCGCGACATCTCCTCAGAGGAGATGTTGGCAAAGGTGCAAAGCGCAAGGCCCACCGCGTACATGTTGGAGTGGTTCATATCGCTACGTCACCTCGTCAACATTAATCAATAACAGAAGAATGTAGACGACTCACTTTTTCAGCGAATTGGTGACCAGCATTAACACCTCTTGGTTCTCATCCAGCAACAACATGATACCCAGGTATCCCAACCGTTTATCGCTGAACCTCGGACTGGCAACGAGCTTGAGGCATTCGATCTGTCCGAAATGCGCAGGGTATCCAAGCATGTGGATATAGAGCAGTTTTGCAATGTTGTTGTGCCGCGTGAACGAGTCTTCCTCCTTGAAGGATGTTCGAATCGCTGCGGACTCCTTCTGGATGAGGGATCGCTCGTCGGCCAAAGTCTACCAGAGATATAACGATCAATTTGGGACAAGGTGCGCAAGACCGCTTGCATACCTTGCATGACCTGATCGCCTTGATCAAGGCTGTCGAACGCCATTGTTAGCGCTATCAGCGGACGTAATGCAATCGAACTCACCCTTCAGATTGTAGTAGCCGCCCATGCTGTAGCCCCGATAGCTGATAAACGATGATCCTCAGACGGTCTCTATTGCTGGCACGGATGAATTCTCAACGTCCGCGCGAGAGGACGTCACGATTGGTAACTGGCGGCTTCTCCTCTTGTGTTTACGGGCTTGAGGGCGTCCGAGTGTACCAGTGGTGGGGAGAGAGCAGGAGAGAAGAACAAGTCACGACAACGACTATCAGCGGGTTGGCATTACCGTCGACGCTGGCTGTCTCATCACCTCGCGTCGGCCATGACGCCGGCAGCAGATTAGGTAATCACGCGACTGGCGGTCGGCAGCATGTGCGTGTGGCTCTCGGTCGATTTTCTTCAGACCGGGAGGGGCGTACTCCCCGTTCCGCCGCTCCTTATAAGCGGACGACGGAATTTGTTCGTTGTCGCGCCTCCGTGCATAAGGTATACCTGCGTAAGGCATACGAAGTTGGTCTTTGATCTATAGATAGAGAACAAGTTAGCGATGAAATGGAGCTGACTAGAAGCCCTCAATCCGACATGAAAGTATGGGCTGTGACAGCGTCGGACATTGTCCTAATTCTCGCTCAACACCAGTGCCATCATACATATGTATCGAGGGAATATGATTCAATTCATTCAAGCATAACCCGTCTGCTCAGCACACCATCGAAGATCCCCGGAAAGAAATACGCACTTCCAGGGACTGCCCTTGTAATCGAGCAGCTTGGATAACCATAGTCTCGACACAACATCAAATCCCACCGTTTCTATGTAGGTGTAAGGTCCCGCTCCGGATCTGCGATTGTCGCTATAACGCAAGTCGCAGATAACATCTAAGTACTCCAGCAGTGGTACCCAATCGTATGACGCGACGGTTTAGAAGGATGAAGAACAGGCACACATAGCAAAAGAGTTGTATCCCCTCGATATCCTGCCCTGGCGCACCTTTTCCCAAGCCTCCGTTTGATCGCTCAGCGCAACGAGGTTGAACCTAAGATGCAGCTTCCAGTGTTTGGTTTACGACGGTCCGGGCTGACAATCGCCGGCAACTCTCTGAACCATCTTACAAGTCGATGTAGACTGACAGCTGATCGCGGACTCGTAGCTCAAGGGGCCATCCAGGGAGAACGCGGCGTTCTCTCGGTCGAAAGAGCCTAGAAGGACAGAAGGCTCTGTGGAGTTAGAACGCACTCCCAATGTTCTCCGCCTGATGTCTCTCCCTTGCGCAGCAAAAGAGGATAATGAACTCGCCGCGACCGACAAGGGAATGAATCGATTGAAAAACTTCATTCGTGGAGACGGGCAGTCAGCAGGAGTCGAAAGAGTGGAAGACGATCGCTCTGGGCGAAGATGGCGGATAGAGGACACAACGGAACTGAGGGTGATCTCAGCGATCCACGGGGTGTGAGTTGGTTCGCATGACTCAGGGATGGTCGCTTATCTCCTCTGGCTCTCGAGGTTTGGCGCAAGCATAAAAGCTCGAGAGAAACTTCCTTTCATCAGACCCACCCACTGGCGCCAACTAGGCCGATCATGATCACCATTTGAATGAATTATGTCCTTGCATAGTCCTCTACCGCTCTTTCATAACCTTCCAAAGGGCCATTCCCATTTCGGCGCTGCCGCAATACTTTTGAAGGCGCGTTCCGCAACTGGAAAGACAAGGAATCGAGAAGTAATGGAAAAATAATTATTGCGAGTATCGATATTCAATCATACCACCCACCCTGGACAGGCGTCCTTCAATAGGAATCTTCCAGACTTCGCGGCTTTCCTAACAGGGCTTAGGATTCCCCCAAGGCTTTCTGCCTGAATATTTATTCCCAGTCGCGACATAATACCTTGACAAACGAAAGGCGAACTGTTGCATTTCGCTTCACAGGTCAAGTTTGCCAGAGCCTTGACAAGATCTGGTAGCTACCCCTTTGCCCAGCAATCCCACTGACAGAGTCCCAGAGTTAGGCTGACATTGACTATCAAGTCCCAAGCTGTCTATCGCCTTCCAACAGGCGGCATGCGAACGCCATAGTCCCGGGGATGACACAGCCCGTATATACGGAATGCATCGGCGGCACGACTTGGCAATCTGGCATGCCTCCCGTCCCGCGACCCAGTCAGTATCAGTAGAGAGGCTGCCAGATCCGTGTATCGGCTTCCACGCTCTTGACGAGGAGCAGTGAGGAGAAGGCCTTTTCTAGCCCGCGCGGAAGCATATCCCGCGACGCAGATCTGAAACTCTATCAACCGTCTGGCTGCTTATCAACAGCGCGCCCCTTCGCCCGCTATTGTTCCCCCCCTTTGGCCATCACGAGTGCCCTTTGTGCCGTCCGTGTCGCTTTTGTATCACTGCTTGTTGGCCCGTTCATCTTGTTAACTTTCCCATTCGTCCGTCACCCATACCAAGCTTTGCACCGAACATCTACGAGCAGACGCAAGCGAAATGTCTACTACCGCTACCGCTTCTGCTGATCGTGTGCCTGTCCCACCGCTGGACGTTGAGGGGAAGCAGGAAGCCGCCGGGATTACCCCTGAAGTGATTGAGGTGCGTCGGCGGCTTCAACAGGACCCTTGATGGATATGCTTACGACTATCTGTCCTGCTCGGTGACCAGGAACCCAAGACTGTGGAAACGACCAACGACATCAAGGCAAGTTGCATTATCATATCATCCATCACACCATCACAACTTTTCCACTGATCTCCAAGCTCCTCATCTACAGGAATCCGACATGCTCTCCCCCGCGGCTCCCGTTGCGGAGAACGCCACGACCACCGCGCTCGAGAATGCTGAATCCGCGATGCCCAACGCTCCAGCTTCGACCGTCGTCAAGCCGACAGCTGATGAAAGGTTGGCTCCTGTCGCGAATTCTTCGGTCATCAAGCCTGCGCTCGAAGAGGGGTCCAAGCAAGCGACAGATGCGGCGTCCGCTGCTGATGCGAAGGCTGCCGTGACGATTGAACAGCGTAAAGAAGGAGGCAAGGATCAGGTTGGCAAGGATGTCAAGGTAGCAAAGGAGGTCAAGAAGGACAAGAGCAAGAAGCGAGAGAAGAAGGTATGAGACTGTCCCTGAGTTGCCGCACATATCACCTGACGATGTCACTCTCCCTATCCAGCAAGCCAAGAAATCACTCTTCTCCCGTCTGTCCGGCATCTTCTCTTTCCACTCTGAACACAAGGTACGCCGAGCGCGCCTAGCCTCACCCCACTCCTGAACCATTTTCCCTTCATCACCAGTTACCCTCCGGCACTTCGTCCTCGGGATCGTCCGATGACGAAACCGGCAAGATGCCGAAGCCCGCGACGCGTGTTGCGCCGGCGACGACTGTTACCCCGGCGACACCGTCCGATAGCAAGGCTTTCATTCCAGCCAAGACCGATGTCTCCGCTTCCATCGACCACACGTCGAGCAGCGCCGTTCCCGCGCGTGGATCCGCTGCGGATGCTGAACTTTCCAAGACGACCGAAGGAACGAATGATGTGTTTGATGCGATCGGCAAGTTGAATCTCACGGAGAAGAAGGATGAGGCGGTGGTCGCGAATGATGCAGACGGGATGACCGGATCGGAGGATGTCAAGCAGACGTGCGTTCGTGTTCCGTCTTGCGTCTAGCTTGATAACATCAACGTCTCCGTTGCAGCCACGTACCGCCCATCGAGCCTGTGCCCGCTCCCGCTGCGAAGCCGCTCGATATTCCCACGCCCATCACCGAGATTCCCACGCCCATCACCGAGGAGAAGCACCACGTACGCTGACCCTCTATATCCATACGAACAACCTCCTGACGCTCCACTCCCCTCAGAGACCCTCCGCATCTCCCTCGAGCCACCCGAAAGTCCACTGACGGCTCAGCGCGCGTATCGGTCAATTCATGGAATTCGGTAGCAAGAAGAAGGCCGGACCCACGGCAGCGGCAATGGTTGCGCAGGACGAGAAGGGCAAGGATGGTGATTCCTTCGTTTCGGGGTCCGCTGATGTGGGTGCTGGCCCTGCGGCTGGATCTACTACGACGGGTGGAGCGCCGGTGTTGGGCAAGCCGATCAAGGTGGAGCCGATGGGTGATATCCTTCCCGCAAAGGAGGTGAGTTGGGACGAAATCCCATCTGTGAGTTGAGACGGGTGGGCTGATCGATGTTCTGCGCAGGTCAAGGACGTCGAGTCCAAGCCCGTCATTGGCGTCTAGCTTCACATCCCCGCTTCCCCATGCTCTGCTCGTTTCTCTTGCCTTGACTTGTCGTGATTCCTGTCTAGCGTATAATTTTCGATCTGCGTCACCTTGTTTTCGTGCGTATGTGTAATTCGTCCATCTGTTGATGTTCAACTTGTATGGTTTGCAGTAATGTGTCACCTTGATGCGATCATTGTCCATGTCCGCGTCGCCGGTGACTGGTGGTTACCGCCTTGGGAGCTCGAGCTTGAATATCGATCGCTCGATTTGGATCCGCGGCTTGGCAGCTGTCCGAGCTGTCATCCCTGAGATGCGGAATCAATTGCACACAAAGGAGGTCATAAGGAGGTCGTGTGAGGAGAAGACACCAACGGAGATCGTCCAGGGATCGCCTATAAGTGCCGTCCGGCCCTCATCATCCGTCCCCCCTTCCTTCGCGCCATGTCCCGCTTCAAGCTCAATATGCCCGCACGAGGCGGATACTACGCCGCAGACCACAAGAAGCACGGACAGAAGGGCACCGGCGGATGGCGCACGATGGATAAGACGCGGCGGAACAAGATGATTGCGAGCTACCTCGCCGATTGGGTGCTCACCATCTTTCTCTGGTCAGTCGATCGCTTCTCGGCGAGCTTCGCATCATGACGCTGATGTGGATCTTGCGTTCGTGGGGATCGCAGGGCAATCTTTTATCTGCTCGACAAGATCAACGGGTACCGGAGGCTGTTCTCCATCACGGACGAGTCGCTCGCGCATCCCTATGCCGAACACGAACGCATACCCGTCAGTCTCTAGCGTTTTGTCTCGGTTCTTCAACTGATACGCGAGCTCCTAGGTATGGGCCCTCGCGCTCATTGCCGGTGTCTTTCCGCTGCTGGTGATTCTGCTGACGGCAGGGTTCTACACGCGGAGCTTCTATGATGCGCAAGTTGGTGCGCTAGGTCTTGGCTTGAGCTTGGGATTGACCGTCACGTTGACGGACATCATCAAGGTGTGTCCCTCGAGACTTCCGTCGTTGTCAGGTTCTGATCTCCCACTGACCCCTTTCGTACAGATCACCGTCGGCCGCCCACGACCCGACTTGTTCGGCCGCTGCGAGCCTCCCCTCGACTACACGTCGAACCCAATCCACGGCCTTACCTCATGGCGCATCTGTACGCGCACGGACCTCCTCAACGATGGCTTCCGTTCCTTCCCCTCGGGCCACTCCTCGTTTGGATGGTGCGGTATGGTCTACCTCGCCTTGTTCCTCGCCGGCAAGATGCACGTCCTGAACAAGCGAGGCTACACGATCAAGTCGTGGATCCTCCTCGTTCCCATCGCTTCGGCTTCCTTGATCAGTATTTCCCGGACGATGGATTACCGACATCACGCCACTGACGTCATCGCCGGCGGCATAATCGGCGCCCTCATCGCATGGTACTCGTACCGGCAATACTACCCTCCCTTGCATGCCGAAGCGTGTCATCGCCCATACTCGCCCCGAATTGCACACGAAGATGCCCACGTCACGGCAGAAGAAGGCCCGGACTTTATTCCCGCCGACGATCCCCTCACGACGACGCGCAACCACGGCGGCCCGATCCTGCCCACGACCTCGTCCTCGGCGCTCACCAACGGCGGCGCCGCGTACATGCGCACTACCCAGCCGCCGTACGACCGCCTCACCGAACCGCGCCCGAGCATCGGCGATGACGACCGACACATCACCCGCGGCAGCTCACGCGACGGCGCGCACGCTTCCTCCTATACCATCAATGCCGCATCGCCGTTGATCCCCTCGGCGGCACCGCACGCGAGCCATCATTATCCCGGCGCCGTGGGTGGAACGACGTACGCGGGGTATCCGCCCGTCATGGCGGATCGGGGAGAGGGGATGGCCAAGACGGGGGAGGTGCCGCTGGGTGATGCGCCGGCGCGTGGACAGGAGCCGCCGAGGTTTGTCTGAGTCGCGTGAGTGTTGCCCCCTTTGTCTCGCTTTGACGTTGCTGCGCCTTTGTACATATTCTGTAAGATAGCTGGATACCCAAAAAAGTTGTTCATTCGCTTCCGAATCGTCGAATCATTATAGATACATGTCTATAGAAATCATGTTACAGCCTTGGCGTCCTCTTATCCTTACACCGCCTATAGTCCACCGATACAAACACATTAAGCAAGTACGTTCAACCCCGCAACGCTTTGGGCACTGTCTGCACCGCAGACGTTCAGCCAACCCGAAATGCGCCAGGCGTGGTGCGTATCTCGCGCTTTCGTAGCCTTCTATACCTTGACCCGGAGAAATGACAGGAAGCGCTCAAGTAGATGAGGCTATGTAGTAGTCTGGACGAGTCGGATCAGCGATACAGGAGGGTTCCAACGTCTAGGCGACATACTGAAATTGTATCTAACGGGATTGGCTGTAAATGTAAAGTCTGGTATTGTTGCGGATATGACCGTCGCTCCGCTTCGTCCCTGATACGATAGTCTCGTCAACCTTCCAAACAAAGGACAGTGGACGTCAACTGTACTCACAACCAGGACTTCCACTCCCGAGCCTATCTCCAGAGGCGCCTCGAAACGGTTGACCCCGGCCACGCCGTTAAAGGTTGTTGACTGAGTGTCAGTCTTCATGTACACCACAGCCGGTGCTGTCAAGTGGACTTGGGCGTAAAAGTTGTCCTGAGACTGGTGCGACAAAGTCAGCGAGGACGATCCCGCTGGCGGGGAGCTGGAGGGCTTACCCTATCTCGTCCCGTTGGAGGTCCGACGTTATCGCCGGATGCCACGGCGTTTGCGGGATGCGGGCGTGCCATGATGAAGACTTGATCTTGCGTGATTTTCGGATAGGCACCGGTCTTCCACGCGGTAGCGTAGTACTTGATGAGAGGCAGGATATCCGTGTGGGGGACTGCGAGACCAGGAATCAGAGATGTGAACACAAGCCAGAGGATTCTGACTTACTGCCAGTAGTGTATAACCTGCTTTCCGGAGGTTGATCACCACCGATGTCTCCAATGTAATGAGCTTCTCCGTACTGTTGCGTACATATCAGCGGGCTGATTTCAGTGCGACAACGTGCAACTCACGTCGTTCCAACTGATGATCTCTATCTGATCGATCTGGTTGCGCATGCACAGCAGTTGCTCCAGCTTTTGCGACATCATGAAGTCGTCAGATCGATAGAGCCAGTTCTGCAGCTTCTGTCAGCAAAGCGTCGTTCCGGACGATAGTAGTGGTCAACGTACCTTCCAACTAAAATGAGTAAAGAAGATCGGAGACACCGTCGCAATCAATTTTCGGGTCCCAAGCTGCGACATGGTGTACTTGTCTTCGGCCATATCGATATCGGACGTCGAGCTTGGCCACGCGGCTCCCCAATTGACGAATGCGTCAAAGTCGTAGGTACTGAACTTCTCGGGTCCTTCGGTCCAGGCAGGAGCAAAGTACGTCTGGAGCCAAATCGCTATCGTCAGAAAACGCTAAGTCATCCCTGAGACTCAACTTACCGAGTTTCGATAGCCGCCCATCGCGAGTTGCCATCCCTTATTCATATCGCTCTGTCCAAACCTGCAATTCTGGCCAGCAAAAGTTGTCAAGAGTGACTTTCCGCCATATCTCGCTGCAGCCGTGTGGTTCTGGTAGGTCGCAATATAGTTTTGGATCAAGGCCAAGTTGTTGGTGGAGACGCATTCGATGACGTCCATGTCAGGGCTGAGGAAGAGCTGTGGAAACGGTTAGAACTGGCGTTTCGCCGAGGGCTGCGACCAACCTTGAAAGTCGATCCCAGTTCCGCTGCCACTGCATAGGCATCGGCGATGCGGGCGGGCTGCCAATAGTCAAGACCGAAGTTGAGCGCAAAGCCGTCTCTGATGTCGCAATAATCAGCTACATCCTGACATGCAGTTGTGATCGTACGCACATGCCATTAGCTTGAGCCAACTGTATATCTCTCCTCCAATCATCTTTGGTATAAGGATACGTGTTGCCCACAATATGGCTGAAGAATGCTTGTCAGCAGAGTGAGGGTAGGAACGTAACTCGACTTACTGCGCCCAGACCTTCTTTTCACTACCGTCTCTCGCTATGCAAGTTGACCCGACAGTGGGTGTAGGCTTTGCACTGGCCGAGGTCGTAGAGGTGACTTTTGTGGTCGTAGACGTGATTTTTGCGGACGTCGTTGAAGTCACCTTTTCGGTAGTCGTGGACGTAACTTTGGCCGTAGACGTCGTAACTCGTGTAACGCTTGAAGTCGTTGAAGCGGGAATTCGCCAGATGCTCAGCCGCCAAGCAGCTCCGCAGATGCTTTTCGCATCGCCCGTGCATGCCATCGAGCATTGCGAATCTTCCGTTTTGGCACTGGCAGCGGGAGCGGAGTTCGAGCACCAACATTCTCGCCCATAGGCAGTACCTGCGCAATATGCTCATATTAGATCAACACACCCTCAAAGTCCGTTAAGACATACCGGCATATAAGTATCCCGCATCCTGACACGAGGACTGACACAGCGCAGGAGTCATGCTGCCTGAGCCTCCCGCGGAGTATGACATGGTCCTGCGACTCGAATTGTCGGTGTAGCAACCCAGAGAGACGGGCGAGGTCGGATTCGCGGGAATAGCCGACGTGGCCACTGGCCTGCTCGTCGTTGTGGGCGTCGCGCTTGTGGTGGTGCTGGCGACTGAAGTCGTAGCGGAAGGAGTGACCAATGGGGTATCGGAGATGGTGTACACGTTTAAGCGCCAGGCGTTTCCGCAAGTTGCTGTGGATCCTGCGCACTTCATCGAGCAATCGGAGTCGGCCGTCTTGGCAATTGCAGGAGGCGCCGTAGAAGAACAGTAGCATTGAGCTCCGTACGAAGTACCTGTTACAGAGGGGAAACACCGTTAGTGAGATGCCGAACTTGATGGTGTCCGCTCACTGACCAGAGAATGTATAACCCCTGCTCAAACATGTACTCTGGCATAAAGTAGGTGTCATGCTAGGCGAGGAGAAAGAATACGATGGCAATAATCTCGGCGAACTGGAATCGACGTAGCAGCCCAAGGATTTCGCCACGCTGGGAACGTATGTGTAAAGGCTGGATTTGTAACTGTTTCCACACTGCTCGTCGCTGGCTCCGGCGCATGGCATGGTGCATCCCGTCGTCGAGGCTCCGGCGCCGGCCGCTGCAGGTTAGGATTTAGCGAAAGCCATTTGCATATGGCTTGAGACGCACCCATGGCATTCCCGCAGTAACATTGACGGCCGTATTGCAGACCGGCTAGAACCTGGTAAGAGGCGTGAGCCAAGGTCCGAATCACGCGATGATGTTCGACTCACAAAACCCTTGGACTGGCAAGTTGTGATGCACAGATTCACAGTCATGACAGAGCTATCAAAGCTGTATCCCTGGAGTCCTCTAGGATTGCCGGTATCCGTGACGCAGTCGGTGTACGCCCATCCATCTGGTATCGTGGTAGCCCGGGCATGCAGCTTCGAGGATCGCTTGTTGTGAGGACTCGGACGGGACCATGACCTAGGGAGTGCCTGTACTTGTTGCAGTAAAGCCAGGCATATTGCGAGACCCACGAGCAGGACGGTCCGGCCGCACATACTCGTCGCTCAATTCGTTCGTTTTTAAGGAGTGCTGCGATTCCAATGGAGGCGTTGAAAGCCTCTAAATACCTGTTTTCCGACGATTGGCGTGCGCGAAATGAGTAGGTTGAGATTGATATGGTCCAGCCCAGAGCAATCGCAACTGATGGTCGTCTAGTGGTTGAAATGAGTGTATTGCTATCGTTTCATATCAGAGACTTGCCTCGAGTCTCACTCTGTTACATATATTGAGAGTCCGCCACCCCCTGATTGAGGACTTGCAAATGTTTCATTCATCTCGGCACTCCGATAAGCTCTCCGACACCAATCTCGGATATGCTGTCACCAAACAAGCTGCCAGACAGAGGCGTAAGACCAGCAGGCAGATCGCTCACATCGATAGCAGAAAGTCTATTCCCCCTCGAAGGCTTGTCAGCGTGTGTCGGCTGCGATTGTTTGTTTTGATTGTCGCGCTCCCCTGGTCAATATGCCGTACGCTTCTTTGCCTTATGTGCCTGACGATCGATCTCATGTGAATCAGCCAACAATCACATTGGCAAGGCAGCTTGCCAGGCACATGACGAAAGATTACGCCGATTTGTTTCCGCTTCTCCCGGAGGCGTTCCGGTACCGGCGGCAGCTGTTCTTTCAGCAATCTGCTGGCTTACGGAAAGTGCGAACAGCATTTTGTCTTTCATCAATCGCAGAGCATGCATAAGCAAATGCTCCACACCCTCCCATGACATATATCTCACCTGTCCATTCCAGTCTTTGTTTGATGTATGGCATTGCTAGCGTCTTTTTCTATCCTTGAGGGAGGTAACGCAATCGGTGTCTTCAACTTGTACGATCTCCACAAGTACGTCCTGTTTCTCAGAACGGATAAGAGTTGCAATGTAAGCAGTTTGAGTATATCAAGGAAAGCCTTCATGAAGCAAGAGCCGCAGCGAGTCACCGCATCACTTGTACATTTAATAGGGCTCTCTATCCCTTCCTGCCTTCTGGTGACCTCGATGATTCCCGTTCCGCCGATAAGCTAAGCATTCGAACTTTTCACGCTGATATCTCAAATGAATGATCCAACAACCTTACATGCTCGTGCGAAGGTATGTGCAGCACCTGTCCAAATGCATGCCGACACTATGCCTCGGGAAGGGACAAGGATGCTTGAATAAGTGGCGCGGATGTTCGCGGAGTTTGGCTTGTTGGCCACGGAATCCGGGATAGTCTTAACAAACCCCTTGAGAGCCGTTGCAAGGCACTAGTCCGCACTGACCTCAAGTGATGGACGGTCATGGAGCATTTGGCTACCTTCATTCTACGCTCACCCGGCTTGGGTATGGATCCTTGTGAACTGCGACGAGCGAATGCACTGGAATAGGAAGACACAGAATTCGTGTGATTTGCGACCGACATAAATCCATTCTGAGGCGAATGCTATTTTTGCGGGGCTTTAGGATGTCCTGGAAAAAGACTTGGATGCCAGCTAAAAATGCCGAAGGTTTAAGACCAGATCTAAGCTTAGAAGATCTCGGTCACAGGCTTTGTAATGAAAGGAGTATCTGCACCGCATTGCGCTGTCGATTACAGTCTGAACAAGGGAGGAACTTGGCTGGAGATAGCGACATCACCAGACACACTCCACCTCCGAAAAAACGGGACGTCTTCGCTAGGTTGTCTGCGCAACGAGCACTGACTGAAGAGATGATGAAGGCGTCTCCTTTCCGAGAGTACCTTCGTTTTGGAGGTCTCGCGAGGCTCACCGAAGGGCACTACGAGCTGTCAAGCCTCCAATGATGCCCTGAGATGCAGTCGGGTTCGGCTTTACATCCACAAAAGCACGACTTGAGCACTGCGAAAAATAGATCATGGACTGCTCCGATGCTGCCGAACTACTTGCGTTTATTGAACTAGCAGTTTGCAGGACGTCCAAAACACCACTGTCCAGAGAGTTCTGAAGGAGATGCCTCGCCTGAGGCTGGCGTTATGCACAGGCAAGATCTGACAAGAATCCGCTTTCCGTTGGGACGAAACACAGGCCGACTTGCGCGAATCACTACAGATAAGAGGCAGAGCAGAACTGAAGTATATAGGATGGAGAACCAGCTATTTCCGTTATCCGGAATCATAACAAGTATGACGAGTCGCAAGCAAGATCAGGACCCATATAGACATTTTGTAACGCCTTTTGCGATTTGAATAGGAAGATTGCAGAGATGACAAGCCCCGATGGGAGAGGTCAGGCTGCATTGGAGCAAGATCATTCTAGAGAGCTGTTTTATGCGTATTCCTGGCGATATGGATGAAAGATCGAATTCGAGGTAGTCTTCCATCAGTATCGCAGCCGAGAATAATAAGGCGATCACTGTTGCAAATCGGCCTGATCAGCAGATCCATCGTCTTCTTTAGCAGGCTGACAGTGTGCTCGCTGCCTCCTCGTCAGCCTTGGCCTCCTGAATTGAGCAATGATCATGGCCTATTATGCTTCATTCGTTGCTCATCTCCCCTGAGACTTGAAAAGAGCCCCGACATCCTTTGTCGTAACTTGTCAGTTAGCCCGAATCGCTGAGCCTCATAGCTTCTTCCCTTGATTTCGGGCGTATATGCTCTCACTCAGGGCATGTTATCTATGCGAGTCTAAGGTTTGAGATATGAAACTTCGTATATGGCCGCACTCAGCATTTGAAAGTCAAGGGGAGGGGCTGTGCTATAGCACTGACGGTTACCCGAAATCCCCAGTACTTGCATAGGACTCCGTTTGATTCTTGACTTCGCAACGCGGTCTTGAAGCCTGAGTCTTTCTTAGAGGAGAACCCTGGGACATGGTCAGTCGGACGGGCTTCCGTTGAGCGAATGTGGCTGCAAACGCGATTGCAGGATAAATAATGCTGACTTGTTGCTACTCTGCCCCTGTTTCTTCCGCAGGTGCGCTACCTATCCTGCTTCACTCTGTCAATCCATATCTTTCTTGGGGCTGAGTCTTTCACGCGATCGAATCACAATGCGTCAATCATACCATAGTATACTTCGAAGGCTTTCACGCAGTCGCACTACCGAGGACGATTCTCGCTGGCTTCCCTCAGAGGGAGATGAGACAAAGAGTTACACCCTAGCCCGCAGCAGTTCTGGTCGGTACAGACTATTGCCGAAATCAGGTGACTCATCCAATGAGCGGACGACGACCTTGATCCCGGCGGGATCCGTACAACCTGACTCTTCGGACTTGGAGACACGGAACCTCACGGACTTTGGCTGTCACTGTGGGTCGGCTTCTCAGTCTCGACTCGACGACGGAAACTACACCAGGTGGTTAGCTCGCGTGTTCAAGAACTTTCATGAGCAAAGATATGAATGCTTTAACAGCGCCGATGTCTGGGAGGGAATTTCCCAGCTGGCATCGAAAGAAAGGGAAGGTGAAGAGCTTGACGAGATCTGCAAAGATTGCGCATACCGCTGGATCGAGCAGATTCTTGCCAAGCAGTGCGAGCATTTCAGGACAGCAGGCCCGCGCGGGCCTGAGGAGGTAGAGTCTGCACCCGGCCCACTGCAGATGCGTCGGGGCGCCTTGAGCAACCCAGCCATTGAGCCGTAGCTCCCTTTGGCCACAAGGGTAAACAGAGACTCATCCACCCTCATGCGGCTGTCGCCGATACTTGGCAGATCGGAGCCTGGATGATTCGCATCGGGCCTGTATAGTTACACCATGCCTATCGATGTCTGATACGTTGACTGTCAAGTCGTTTTTACTGCCTCTTCTGCGCCTTTTGCCGCACAGCCTCATACTCCTCGCCGAGTAGAAACCTCCACAGACCCTCGGGATCCTTGTAGTCGTGATGTATCACGCTGACGAGCCACGCATTGTCCGCGATGCCCTGGAGTAGCTTGCGCGATGCCGAGCGGAGCGGGTAAAGGCGGGACCATTCTGTCCAAATTTCGAATGCTTCTTCCTGTCGTGGGACCGTCAATGGCAAGCTCTTGGGCAGGTTGGCTTGTAGACGCACCTTCCAAGCGAGGAAAGATTCCTCCTGAATCTGCGTCGATGTGACGATCTCTTGTCCGGGAAAGACGGCCCACGTGACCGAATTGACGTCCTCGTTGTCGAGATTACTGATAAAGTCGCCCTGCCCCGCCGACGGGTCGTCAGCCAGGCCTCCCCACCCGGTGCCACCCCCGCAAAACTCACCCGCTTATTCCCCGCATAAAACTTGATCACGCCTTGTCCCTCCTTTTCGATCCGCTCCTGCAACTCCTCCACCTCGCGCACGCCGCTGACGAAAAACTCGACAAAACTCTTCTGAAAGACGTACCCTCCCTTGGGCCCGAAGCCATGAATCGGATCATCACTCCGCGCGCCATCGACGGCCGGTTGCGAGCCGACGGTCCACATCTGGCGTTGGGGCGAGTTGAGGTGGATGAGGTAGTGCAAGATCGTCTGGGATTCCGGAGAGATGGGCAGGTCGCAGAAGGGCGTGGTGGGTGTCGAGGGCGCGGATTGAAGGTAGGACGTGAAGAGCGCCGAGAGGGATTCGGCGTCGACGGGCGCACCCCAGTCCTTGAGTGCTTGTGCGGGCTGTCAGGCGCTTTAGATCCGTGCCTCCGATATACGACGCGCCCCCACCCCCCAAAAAAAAGACACGCACCGTCACCTTCAACCCATTCCCGTACCCATCAATCTCACCATACGCCGGACTCCGCACATCCGTGAACCGTCCATTCGGATACTCGTCCCAATCCTCGACGACGCCTCCCCCGGGCTGGACCTGATGCGGCCCTGCCTCTTCCCCTCCCCCAGGCCCGACCCCGGCCTGGCCCAACTGATGCAGCTGCCGATGCTTGAACCCGACCTGCGCCATCTGCGCCGCGTCCGAGGGGCTGATGCTGAGTTCTTTCACTTGCCGGGAAGGCGACGTCGCGAGCTCGGCCGTCGCGGGCGCCATGGTTCCGTTCTGCTCAATGACGAGGTCGCGATGATGAGGGTGCTCCGCCGCCGCCGCCGCCGCGGGAACCGGACGGGGGGTGGACGTCCAGCCGAGATTGTCCATGATGGTGCGTACGGACTTTTCGAGATTGAGCGTGCAAAAGTGCACGCCGTGCACCTGGGGTAGGCCCGCGTCGAGGATCTTTTGGATCATGCTGGTGGCGAGGGTGATGCCGTAGCGTTTGACGGCTGCGTCGTCGGACTGTCGAGAGAGGTTAGCCGGCGGGGAGGGGGAAGGCAAAGAACGGACGGACCTTGATCGGGTCGAGATCATCGATGATTCCTCTCGGCACGGGGCATTTACACAGGTTCACGAGCCGTCGGAAGGACGCGTAATTCTGAATCGGCATGATCCCGGGAATGATCGGCACGTCGACGCCTACGAGAGGCGCACCATCAGCTCCCACCCACCATCCCGGGCGAATGGCAACTCACCGGCGGCCCTGACGCTCTCGACCCAGCGCAGGAAGCCATCGACATCGTAAAACAACTGGGTCACCACGAAATCCGCCCCGGCGTGCACCTTGCGCGCCAAGAACGCGACATCCGATTCGGCGCTCGGCGAATCGACGTGCGGGGTCGGGTAACCGGCGACGCCGATGCAGAACCAGTCGGCGTGCGGTCCGGCGCGGATGTACCGCACGAGGTCTTCCGCATAGGTGAATTCGTCTTGCTCGTCCGCGTCCGCGTCCGACGAGCCGGGGCCGTCTTCGTGCAGCATTTCGGCCGGGTCGAGTTCGCCCAGTGGTGGCGGGGGAGGTGGTCCGAGGGGGGAGAGCAAGGCGACTTGGGGTCCCGGAGCTGGACGGTATTCTTCCTTTCGTGGGGGATCTGAAGCAAGACGTAAGCGGGATGATGGACAGGATGGGGGCGGGGGAATGCGTACCGCCGCGGAGGGCAAGGATGTTTTGGATCCCGAGTTCTCTGCATTTCTGCGGCGCGAGGGGATTAGCCAAGGGAGAGCCTACGATACGGCGAGATCCTCCTGACGCACCGCCAACGCCTGATCGAGCAACGTTCTGCCCATATTCGTACACGTCAGATGCAACACGACCTCTACCCTTCCGCGCGCGCCATCCTCCCCGACGAGCCTGACAATCTCGCCCGCGAGCTCGAGACTCTTGACGGCCGTCGAGCCGCCGGCGCCCCAGGTGACGCTGATCGCGACGGGCGGCCTGAGCGGATCCGAGATGAGGCGGTGGATCCGGTCGAGCAGGTTGGCGAGCCCCTGGGGCGTGCGCGGGGGGAAGAACTCGAACGTGTGGAACGGGGCCGTCGGGTGGGCGGCGATGAGCGTCGTCAGTCTCGTCATGGTGGTCGGGATGTATGGCCGGAGGGTGGACGGGGGTGGCGACGAGGGAGGATCTCGTGCGCGGAACAAGGTGAACGAGGGACGTGACGTGACCCGATCGCTCCTTCGGGCGGGCCGCCGGGGTGGACGGGCGCGACCGAGGAGCTGGGAGGGGGCGAGAGTCGGCGCGGTCAGCGTGATCCCCGCGAGCCCTGGGCACGCGCCATGGCCAGCGCTCAACGCGCACGCACGCTCGCTCGCGGGGATCCGCCCGCGCGAAAATAGCCGCGAATCACGGGCTCGGGGCTCGGCCATGGCGGGCGGGCGGGCGATCGAGCGAGCGGGCACATCAGCAGATGATATCCATCTCCTCCCCTTCCATCCCCCTTCCCCCCTATTCCCCCTCCATCACCCCCGAGCCATGGCAGAGATCACACTCCAGGACGCATCCGGCATCGTAAGCCCCGCCCACGCGCACTCCCCCTCGCCCGCCCATTAAGCTCATCCCCGCGCGCGCAGGCAGGATGGATATCGATCGCGTGCTGGATCATCGTCTATACGCCGCAGGCACGTCCCCTTTTTTCCCTTTCCCTCCGTCTTCGCCGCCCGCTGATCCCTCGTGCGTTCTTCGTAGATATGGGAGGTCAGCCGGTTACCACTGAAACAGCTCCCGAAGCGGGGATAGCTGATCCGCGACGAGTAGAATTACCAGCTGAAATCCGGAGAGGGCCTCAGCGTCGCTTTCGTCGTCCTCGTACGTTCACGTCCGCTTGATCCGCCGCGTAGAGTATCGGGGACGGCGCTCACCCTCCTCCTGTTCCCGCGCTCGTCTTGACCCTTCCGGTACTCCGTCCGTCGTCCGCCGTCCGCCGTCCGCCGTTCGCGTACAGTGGCTGATCGGGGACATGACCAACCTCGCCGGAGGCGCGATGGCGCATCTCCTCCCCACAATGGTACATTCCGTTTCCCCCCGCATGATCCCGTCCGTCCTCTCGCTGACGGCATATGCGCGCGCGCGCGCCACCCGGATAGATCATCCTCGCCATCTACGTCAGTCCCTCGTGCCCCCCTTCATTCGGGCGAGATTACGTCGCAGCTGACGGTCCCGCCGGAATTCACGCCCGTATAGTATACGCTCTGCGACGTGATACTGCTGTTCCAGATATACTACTAGTACGCCCCTTGTCCATCCCTCCTTGCATCAACCCACTCACACGCACCTTCCCCCCCTTCCCTCCCTTCCCTCCCTTCCCTCTTTCCCCCCCCCCCCTCCAGCCGCGCCCTCAACCGCCGCACCCTTACAGACCCAGAACGCACCCCTCTCCGCCGCGCCTCCCACTCCTCCCACAGCGCAACGCACAAGCCCACGCTCCCGCCATGGCTCCAGTATCCTCTCCTGCTGCTCTTCGTGACCTCGGTCGGCGTCGGCGCATGGTACATCCAATCGTCGCACCCACCGCACCCACCCACCGATGGACCCATCGCCCCGCCGCCGCCGCCGCCGCCCGTGCGGGCGGGAAAGACACCGTGGGAATGGAAGAGCCAGGCGCTCGGGTACTCGAGCATGGTGTTATACATCGGGAGCCGGATCCCGCAGATTGCGCATAATGCGTGAGTGCCGTTTGCGGGCGGGCGCGGGGGATATGCGTGCGTGCGAGGCTCATGCACCGGTTTTTGGGTTCTTAAAGGAAGACACGGTGCGAAGGACTCAGCTTGAGTTTATTCTTCTTCTCCATATCCGGCAGTACGTCGCCCCCCCCGCTTCGCCCCCCCACACGTTCACTGAAATTACCCGTCGATGCTGTTCCGGGCAGACTTGACCTACGTCGCGAGCATCCTCCTCAAGAGCGTCGAACGCAGCTACGTCATCGCCAACATCAGCTGGCTCATCGGTACGTGGGGGGGGGGGGGGGGGGGGGGGGGGGGGGGGGGGGGGGGGGGGGGGGGGCGCGCGGGGGGGCGGGGCGCGGCGGGG